>WWET01000036.1:1115095-1127304 GCA_011038615.1 Limnodynastes dumerilii | reverse complement strand
GTATTTTTAACGCAATAAAAGAATTGAATAAGAAAAAAAAATAACGCTGGTAAATAAAAAAAAAAAATGCGTTAAAAATACGCCGACAAAGGATTTTTTACTAATTGAATCGGGCCCTGTGTGTCTGCAGCGCCACATCCCCTGTGTGACGTCAGAGGTGTCATCACATCTGTATGGAGTGCTGTGACTCATGTCCCGGGCCACAAAACACCTGGTGGCATCCTTGACTGTAAGAATGGTGTAGCTTCAACTTAAAGGAATCATATTTTTTATTACTCATAATCCCAGTTTATCAATGAGAACTAACACTTCTGATCTATGTACTATTGAGATGTGTTAGTTCTCATTGAGGATCAGGATCAGGTCTCTGGTCATTCGTGCAGTTGTTAATAATTCTCTTCTATTCTGTTAAACTCCTGCACGAATGACCAGAGACCTGATCCTGATCCTCTGCAATAGAGGCTAGTGTACGAAATATGCACTAATATCCTTCTTAGCCAAGCCCTTACTGTATGATTTAAATACCAAGGGCCACCCACCATGCTTATCTTGTGCGCTTGATGAGTGGGCCAGCCCCTCACGAGGACCCTGAATTCTGCATGGAACACAGCAATCCGATGTGGAATTCCTGGCATTGCACAACAGCTGACATTCTTAGTTGAGGACCCGGTCCTAGATTCCTATGGGTTTTAAACCAATTTAAACCTTAAAACCCACTTCTTCAGGCTAGCCTGCCCTCCTCATCTTCATTACTGTGTCTCCTGCTTGTTCACCCTCTTTCACTTGGCATATTAGCTCTTATGAGCAAAGTCCTTCTCCCTCCTGTCATCACCCCTCTACCCTTTCCTCATCACTTCCCACCTTTTTCTCTCTACTGTCTGTCTCTCTCCTTATTCATCTGCTCCTACACACATATCCAGCATCATTATTTTCCTTACATATAGTTCCGCTATTTTTCTACTGTATTAAATTTTTGCATAGTACATGTATTGTATTCCTTATTTGTATTTTTATACCCTCTGTTAATTATTGTATTGTATATGTAACTATTGGCTTTTCTATTGCCTCTGTATGGCGCTGCGAATACCGTGAGGCTTATAAATCAATGTTAATAATAATAATAATAATAATAATTATTATTATAATAATTTATCCCTTTGGTTTTTCATCTACTAATGTATGCTATGATTATTTAGGACAGGACCACTCTTCTGCTGGTAGATGCAGACTTTCCCCCCTTGCTTGCACAGAAGGCTGGATCCAGTGGGAACCTGCTAGCAAAAGTCTGGATCCTGTCCTAAATGATTATCATAGTGCAAATTAGTTTAAAAAAACAACATAGAGATAAAGCTCCTAAAGCAGTATTATAGTAAATATGTTGTCATCCTAATGATAATCTCCATAGCAAGGCTTCATCTGTCTTGATTGTCCTGTAAGTTCTACTTATAATGCAGCTGTGTCGATTAAGAATCGTTCATCAGGCAACACTGTATTGTAAGAAAAATATCCATCATGCTTCACATTAATATACTATTAGAGACCTTAACTTTGACACTTGCAATAGCTTTGAGAGTAAAGGGAGCAAATCATTTCTCTACTTCTGTTAGAAACACTATTCTGTGATGATGTAAGGGCACGACTAATCTGAAAAAAATGCTTTTTATCTCTGTATAAAATGACACGGGGAAATATCTATCACTGTCTATTCTTGTCAGGTCTGCAGCAGTGTACTCGTAAAACAAATTGAGAGGCTTAAATCTTCAGGACAGAAATCAATAGAAGGATAAGTAAAGAACACGCAAAAGCAGACAACCAGGGATTTATTTCCCAGAAAATGTTTTTCCAATAGATTCACAGATGATAAATTTTAAGTGGGCAGAATAGAAGGATTTGTCATGCAGTTTCTTTTCACCTCCATTTTCATTGCAGGACTGCATAAGCACGTGGTGTTACACAGGTTATGAACTGCATGCAGCTAATGCTTTGGGAAACATGAATAACTGTGACATGGCAGAACATATATATGCCCTTTGTCTAGTATAAAGAGGTCTGGGAAAAGTTTCATGAAATCCATAGTTTATACATTATTCCATTCTTTATTTAATACGGGATCTGCCTGGACCCTGCAATGTTTTCTAAGCTCATTCTAAGATAATTTTCTGTTTTTCTTTGTTGTTGCTCAACAATACACAGACAGTTGAAGCAAGCAGATTAGTTTTGAACCGCTGTATACAAGGACAAACACAGAAATATAAAAAGTCTACAGGTTCATCCGACCCTGCCCTTGGAAAAGGGTCATGGCGGCCCAGAGCTGTCTAGTTTCATCCCTGGTCTCACCTACTAGTGATCCCTGGGGGTGAGCTTATATTTATCGTTTTTAACTTCTCTCCTCTGTGCATAAATCACAGGATAGGTAAGTCATTAATCACAGAAGCGCATAGACAGGAAGGCTGTGATCTTGCATCCTTTGTAGCTTTGTTTTTCAGTTAAAATGACTAAATAGACCCCCAATTTATTGCAAGTCTTCTTCTACTCAAACACTATAATGTTTGGCAAGCTTACAAAATGATAGCATTGCATTACAGTATAGTTAATTAAAAGAAGGCACAGATCCCTAACCTTCACCCCCCCTTTGGAGGAACCCCAAGTTCCCCCTGGGCTGTTTACCTTCCTATGCTCAGACATGGAAGCTAGCGGGTCTAACCCGATTCACCCACATAGTAGGGGACTTTGTTATAATTCTTTCTCCAACTTCTGGGAAAAATTGGGTTTCACTCTACAATTGAGTTTGCGTTTTCTACATTCACAAAACAGGGCACATAAGGTACGGAAGCCCACCACGCTTGAGCGTAGGTGTTTGTATAACCCAGTTAGAGGAATTATCTCCATGCTCTACTCCACTATTGTTTCTCCCCTGCCCTCTCTATTAGAACCATTCGAAAGAGCATGGGCATGAGACTTGGGAACTTGTGTCGGCAAGGAGGGATGGTCAACTATTCGCCAAAATATAGCAAAGGTATCTATTAACACATCCATTCGTGAAAATGCCTTTAAGCTCTTTATTCACATTTGTAACGCAGCTAAACTTAAAATAGCAAGGAAAAATATGGCAGCTCTGTCACTACCGGCAAATAGAAAAATATGCTCTGGTACATTTCCTTTGTGGAACACTGTTCCCTCCTTCCACAGGGTTTGGAAACTCTGGTTCTCTTACTTTAATTGTTCACTGCCAGGTTCCATCTAAACCATACTCCTCTTATACTAGGCTTGGTATTGGTTCCTCCCCCTGGCAGTTGAGGCTACTGTTCTTGTTTCTTGGACTCTTTTCCCCTTCTCCTTTCCTTTTCCTTCCCTATCTCTTTTTCTCTTTTCTTTAGGTCTATATTCCTGCCTCTTTCTCTCTCTTTATTTCTCCATTACCTTTTTCTCCCTTCTTTCTTTTCCTATTCTCTTATCTACTTTACATAAAATAATAAAGCCCAACAGTATTTTTGTATACCTGCTGCTACACCTGCAGTGTAATAGTTCCCTTTCCAATGTTTATACTAAAGCTCCACGAATCTGGATAATATAAAATCCAGCTTGTTTGATTTCTCTCTATTGTGTGCTGATCTCAGGATATCTTTACAAGTGGAGTTCAGTAAGATAGATACGTTGTCTTACATTACCTTTGTGTTTTATTTGTACTTAGTGTTGAAAACTGTTGTCAAAATAAAGAGATTAAAAAGAAAAAGAAGGCACAGAAATACATAGGTCAAATGCAACATTATCTAGGCAAAGATCTCAGCTATTCATGGTAGGATTCTATAGGAATGTATTTCCCATACAATATTATTATGGGTCATAGACATTTACTGGTCTACCCAAAAACAAAGATAGATAAAAGAAAAAAGACCTTGTCTTTGTACTTGTGTAACTGAATGTCAGCTAATGGGTATACAGTGACAATGACAGTGATTAATCAAGCAGCTATAAACTGCTCATTTTTCACTATACAAGAACACTGTGCACAGACTTTGAGATACACAAGTTCAGACAAGCCTACTGGTTAAATATAAAAAGCATTGATGAATATCAGTCGCTTACAGCAACTGACTAGATCATAGTTACTGATGTTGACAAGGATATGTATATGCAAATTATATGTAGCAGCACATCTGCATAGCTAAAACAAGAGGCCCTTAGATGGCCAGTTGTACATGACATTGGTAAAAATTGTTGTAGACACTTTGGGTTAAGAAATCTGCGGAATGAAAAACTGTACAATATAACTAGAAATGTGGAACCATTAAAAGTATCTAAACCTATACTAAAGCTGGCCATACACTAGGACGATTATCGGTCCCAGCAGGGGGTGAGCCGACAGGACGATTTACCGCTAGGGAAATGTCCCATTATCGGCACCATACACCTCCTCTGCTGGGGCCGATAATCCTAGCAGAAGAAGGGAGGGGGGCAGTGCTCTCTGTTGCTGCTGCTGCTTTATATCTATGTGCAAAGCTGCTCTGACAGCTTTGCAGGTATACTTTAAAGCTGTCAGAGCAGCATAGTACATAGATATACAGCAGCGGCTATTGCAGGCAGTAATACAGATAAGAATCAGCCAAAGCCGCGCTTCACGCGACGCGTTTTCAGCTGATCCCTGTCTGTACCACTCCTGCAATAGCCGCTGCTGTATATCTATGTACTATGCTGCTCTGACAGCTGTAAAGAATACCTTCACAGCTATCAGAGCAGCTTTGTACATAGATATACAGCAGAAGCAGCTCTGAACAATAGGGAGCCATTCAGCTTGCTGATTGGCTCCCTTAAAATATCGAGAGCTTTCTCCCGATTTAAATCAAAAATGTCGAAAGATCAAATAATCACCAGAGCGTTTCTGGTTCGTTTATTTGACGTTTCAAAAATGTATCTGTACCATACACTAGAGCGATTATTTGCCCGAACACCCGATAATTGGGAGATCGGGCCGATAATCGTCTAGTGTATGGCCAGCTTTACACATTACACATCAAAAATACCTGTTGCTAAATATATACACTATATTACCACGTTCAGATTGCCACTGCTTAAAAAGCAGGGTTTTTAGGCAGGGTGTAGAGCCAGGGAGCAGGGTGTAGAGCCAGGGAGATTTGTGGGGCTTTAAAAATTGGTGCGTTCAGACTGAGCTGAAACACCGGCTTTTTTGATGAAAAAGCCGGCTTTTTAGATGAAAAAGCCGGCTTTTTAACTCAGTCTGAACGCGCCAAGCCTGCTACTGAAATACGGTGTTCAGAGCCGGCTAAAACCCTTCTTTTTAGCCGGCTCTGAACACCGGCTTTCAGTAGCCGGCTTTTTGAAAATGGACAGTTCAGATTGCATTTAGAAGCCGCCTTTTTTTCTACAGCTGGCTTTTTCATCAAAAAAGCTGGTGTTTTGAGGCAATCTGAACGGGGTATTATTAACATTTTAAAATAACGTTCATGCGTGTACAAAACATTTAAAGTTACATACTCCAGAACAAATCTTTAAAAATCTGTTGTGACATTCCTCTGGGGCAGGCCAGCATGTCGCTCACAGGTCTCTCTCAGATTTTGTGACGTTAATATTATTATTTTATAGTATATGTAGAGGTGTTATGGCACTTGCCGTCTTGTACAAAAAAATCACAGACTCTGTCCGTCCATATCCGGGATACCATAAGACAGAGGGCCGTATTCAGAGAACCGTTTTTGCGGGAATTTCAGTGCATATGTTTAGGATCAGATGAACTGCGTATACTTAGTAACTAAATTCACGCTATCTACGTTGATTTTACACACGGATGTCCATTAGGCACGGACTTGTGAATCGCACGTGATAAAATACGTACAGAGGGGCGTGGATGTAATCTGTCTGCAGACAAACACATGAAAGTGGGTGGGGGGGGCGCCTTTAAATGACCGTTTGAGGGCATGGTGAGGGCGCGGGTTAGTTAGATACGCATGTACGGAAGTATTATACGCACGGAAATGCACACTTAAAGTCGAGGCACTTGTAAATCATGGGTGTTGCCTTCCAACATTCGTGCGTGTAATTGCGAACCTTACGCTGACAGATCTCTGATTACGGACCAGAGTCTGTGATTTTTTGTACAAGGCAGCGAGTGCCATACACCTCTACATATACTATATTGGGATTGCAGATCCAGTAGAGCCACCACCGCAAATTACATTACTAGTAAGAGAAGTTCCTTTCATCTCGACGATTGTATTATTATTTTATTATAATAGCATAGGAACTGATTTACAAATAGTTTTTTTTAAGGTACCTATTTCTAAGTGCATAGAAACAAACAGATAGGACTAGTGCTCAGTCACCAAAAAATTATCTGCTGGAGAAACTATATAATTGGAAAAAAATGAACTGCTGAGATAACAAATGGAGCAACAATTATTGTGTTTCAATTGGGCATATAGGTCAAACTGGCAGCACGCTAAGGAGGTGTGCTAAACCACCCTAAAAAACTAAAATCAGATCATTATTTTTATTTAATTTTAAGTGCTGTGCTAATGCGCATGCATAGTAAATATTTTACATTATCTATGTAGCGTTTCGTTACGTAGATTACATACATGTGGTCTTAACCTACCAGCATGTTTTTAGATTGTAGGAAGAAAACTGGGACACCTGGAGGAAACCCACACAGACACAGGGAGAGCATACAAACTCCACACAGATAAGGCCTAGTCTGGAAACTGAATTCATGACATCAGTGTTGTGAGGCACAAGTGCTACTCACTGAGCCACTGTGATAATGAGCATTTGGGTGTATTAAACCTTACTGTGGGGATATATATATAACCTTATTACAGTGGTTTGTTGAGCCTTATTAATATTGAGCCCTCTGATAACTATTAAGAATTATTCTTAATCCTTTATACTCTAGCTTCTATTTATGGAGATACATGGCACAGTATTATCACAACATATATAGCAGATTTATATTCTATATAATTATATTGAAATATTTCACTTAATTTTTTAGATCTTTTATTTCTTAAAAGTATGTGTGGGATATATGAGTCCAGGAATTATACATAATATAAGGGGGTATATTAGCAGTCTGGGAATAGCATACTATAAATTTCATGTGGAGTGTATTATTGGTTTAGAAGTGACACATACTGTAATATATACGTGAGGTATATTAAGAATCTAGGAATGGCATACTACTGTATAAAGTTCATTTTATGTATATTAGGAGTTTGGGAAAGGTACACTCTATAAAGAGTTACTGTTTGTTCATCTTCTTACTTCAACTGTAATTTCCAACATGTTTTACCAGCTATGTAATTTTGTGTAATTTATGTGTAGGGCTTATGCGTATATTATATACTATAATTAATTGTATTCATTCTGCTTGTTATTTATGTTATTGTTGTACTATTATATATTAAAGATAGATGGAAATAACTCATGCTATATAATATCTACTTAATGGTCATCACCAACACTAAATAAAAGTGTAGGTGTGAGTGAGAAACAATCTTCAATAAATAATCAAATAAATAATATAAATAAAAGTGCTCAATTCATTAAAAGTAGAGTGCAAATATACAAAAAGTGTCTTATTAAAGAAATGGTCAGTCCCAAAAATATATATATTTACAATTAATGTCCACATAGCAAATTAAAAATAAAATCTGACTGTCTATCTATCTATCTATCTATCTATCTATCTATCTATCTATCTATCTATCTATCTGTCTGTCTGTCTGTCTGTCTGTCTGTCTGTCTGTCTGTCTGCCTGTCTGCCTGTCTGTCTGTCTGTCTGTCTGTCTGTCTATCTATCTATCTATCTGTTTATCTATCTAATATCTATCTATCTAATATCTATCTATCTACAGTCAGGTCCATAAATATTGGGACATCAACACAATTCTCATATTTTGGGCTCTACACAGCACCACAATTGATTTGAAATGAAACAAACAAGTTGTGCTTTTACTGCAGGCTTTTAGCTTTTATTTGAGGGTAATTACATCCAAATCAGGTGAACGATGTAGTAATTACAACGGTTTCTATATGTGCCTCCCACTTTTGAAGGGACCAAATGTAATGGGACAATCGACTCAAAAGCTATTTCATGGACAGTTGTGGGCTATTCCCTCGTCATCAGTTAACCAGGTAAAAGGTCTGGAGTTGATTATAGGTGTGACATTTGCATTTGGAATCTGTTGCTGTCGACTCTCAATATGAGATCCAAAGAGCTGTCACTATCAGTGAAGCAAGCCATCCTTAGGCTGAAAAAACTAAAGAAACCCATCAGAGAGATAGCAAAAACATTAGGTGTGGCCAAATCAACTGCTTGGAACATTCTTAAAAAGAAAGAAGGCACCGGAAAGCTCAGCAACACCAAAAGACCCAGAAGACCATGGAAAACAACTGTGGTGGACGACAGAAGAATTTTTTCCCTGGTGAAGAAAAACCCTTTCACAACAGTTGGCCAAATCAAGAACACTCTCCAGGAGGTAGGTGTATATGTGTCAAAGTCAACAATCAAGAGAAGACTGGCCAAATCAAGAACACTCTCCAGGAGGTAATTGTATATGTGTCAAAGTTAACAATCAAGAGAAGACTTCACAAGAGTGAATATAGAGGGTTCACCACAAGATGTAAACCATTGGTGAGCCACAAAAAACAGGAAGACTTTATTAGAGTTTGCCAAACAACATCTAAAGAAGCCATTACAGTTCTGGAACAACATCCTATGGACAGATGAGACAAAGATCAACTTGTACCAGAGTGATGGGAAGAGAAGAGTATGGAGAAGGAAAGGAACTGCTCATGATCCAAAACATACCACCTCATCAGTGAAGCATGGTGGTGGTAGTGTCATGGCGTAGGCATGTATGGCTGCCAATGGAACTGGTTCCCTTGTATTTATTGATGATGTGACTGCTGACAAAAGCAGCAGGATGAATTCTGAAGGAAATATTATCTGCTCATATTCAGTCAAATGCTTCTGAACTCATTGGACGGCGCTTCACAGTGCAGATGGAAAATGACCCGAAGCATACTGCAAAAGCAACCAAAGAGTTTTTAAGGCTAAAAAGTGGAATGTTATGCAATGGCCAAGTCAATCACCAGACCTGAATCCGATTGAGCATGTATTTCACTTGATGAAGACAAAACTGAAGGAAAAATGCCCCAAAGAACAAGCAGGAACTGAAGACACTTGCAGTAGAAGCCTGGCAGAGCATAACCAGGGATGAAAACCAGCGTCTGGTGATGTCTATACGTTCCAGACTTCAGGCTCTAATTGACTGCAAAGGATTTGCAACAAAGTATTAAAAAGTGAAAGTTTGATTTAGGATGGTTTAGTTTGTCCCATTACTTTTTGTCCCTTAAAAAGTTGGAGGCACATATAGAAACCGATGTAATTATCTATCTATCTATCTATCTATCTATCTATCTATCTATCTATCTATCTATCTATCTATCTACGCTGGAGTTTCATGTTTTTCATTTTATTTTTGAGTTGGTGACCCTGGAGAGAAGTTCAGTACAAAGCAGACAAGGAAGAAGATGTTGGATGACGCAGAATACAGCCGCTGGGAGAGAGAAACTGTACATTGGGTCATTAAAGAAGACACAGAGATTCAAGGAGAGACTCTGCAAGTGGACTGATTGGTACTCCTTCTGGGAAGGAATGGCAACATTCAAGCAGAGGAAGAGTGCCCATGTTGTGTCTAAGTCAGGATGGCTGGACAGGTAGGTATAAGTGACTAATTTCTCATTGGAACATAGTCGTATCACTCTTTTAGTTTTGTTTGATTGGAAAAAATAGAAACGTTTGGAGATTAAAGCACACAGTATGGTTCTATTTTTTTGTGGTTTTATTAGACAAAAATTGCACTTGTGTTGAGTTGCAAATCAGTGTTTAATGATAACAGGCAAATGAAGCATGTATTTCACATTATAAATAACCTAAAAACATCATTATATGTTACAATCATAGAAAATATTTAAAATACTAATATTCCAAAATTGCTTGGTCTCTCTGTAAAATTAATTAGCTTACCCGGTCACCTTATGCAACCCTCTGTTTCAGAAAAGAAAATCCTTGGTTCTGAGAATTTGAATCTTTAGAGATTCTGAATTTACGTAACAATGTTAAAAAAAAGTTCACATATTTCAGCTTCCGTATCTCATGTTCCAGATAAGAGCTGCCAAATTCCCCACAAATCCCGTTTTACTCATCTCCCTGGTGCGTTGCTGTAATGTGTCATTAAATATTTCAATTGTTGTTGCTTTCCAGACTCCTTGGCGGAAGTGGCCTCTGTCATCAATTACACTAATAAGGTCTGGGGTTACTCACTTCTGTTCCTGGCTGCTCATTTTCTGTCTGAGGCAATGAACATGTTTATTGCAGATGTCAGAGGCAAAAAAATAGAAAATAAACTTTCCCATGCTTGCTGGAAGGAAATCTAAAATAAAACCCAAAATGGAACCAGCACAGGCAAACATTTTTATTATAG
Source organism: Limnodynastes dumerilii (assembly GCA_011038615.1). Lineage (NCBI taxonomy): Eukaryota > Metazoa > Chordata > Amphibia > Anura > Limnodynastidae > Limnodynastes > Limnodynastes dumerilii. The sequence goes on along the minus strand of WWET01000036.1, from coordinate 1,116,802 downwards.
CAGTATAAATAAATATACAACACAGTAGGTTATCCTATGTACAAAATAGATTAAATATAAAGAAATATGTAATCTCTCTATATATTTATATTGATATTGGATACATTTATACATGCAAATCAGTAGAAAATTCTGTTGATTTCTACTAACCTATGATTTCTGTGTGCACTAATCCCTGAATAATACATTCTCTGACACTTTTGTCTTTTAACAAAGTTGATGATCACTTGACTGCTAATTCACCTAATATTGTTCCAACAATTCCCTAAAAAATGAATGTGATGATCAATTCCTTTCCTCTAACACATGATAGTGTTGAACTTAGCCTACATGTTTCTAATGGGAGATGTATCCAGGAGGCACAGCCTATTTGCTTATTTATGATGTGAAAGGCCTGACTGTGATCAGCCAATCACGGAGGGCTGAACATACAGGCAGGCTTGTTTAGACTTTTTTTTTGTTAAACAACTACAACTTTATTGAGCTGAGTGGAAAAACTGAACAGAATGCCTGGGATGAGTGATATCAGGAGTGCAACTATAGTGCTAGGTAGTGCAGTTTATAGGGGACAACCATCCCCCCTACACTCCTTTAATCCAATTCAACCTATTAGTGGCTCCCCTGCAGCCCCGCTGAAGAAACAGTCCTTACATGTCATTTCTGGAGCTACACACAAGGTAAGACTGTCAGGGACCCAGTGAGCCACCCATGGGGGGATTCTGATAGCCCAGAAACACCCTCAAAATTATTATTTAATAAAAAAGAAAGAAAAAAACAAAAACTTGAAAAGGGTCCACTGTGTGAAAACAAATGCCCATAAACCCTTATCGCCATACCTTTTAACCACTTAAAAACTCATCTTGTTTGGATCATGAAATGCCTCTGTTGTTTTTCCGTATTAATGACATTGAACCAGATCCAGACTTACGAAAAGTTAGTATTGGAAAATGACTGTTTTTTTGATGGATCTGGAACCTCTGGATCCAAAGTTCAGTCTTGGGATCATTTCTGATGGCAGGGTAGGAAGTGGAAAGCACTTCTATAATTGTAAATATGAATTATTGTGGCGGGTAAGTCTTAGGACTGTAATGGATAGAGGAATGCTGCCAAGACTGTGATGCAAACCTTACAGGTGCAGATTAACTAATGAAACAACGTACAATATAAAAGACCATATGGAGCCTTCACTCATGATATTCCTCTTAAGAAATCCAGTTGGATGAAATGCGTCAGTGAGTGTAATAACCTGTTGCCTACTTGCACTAAGAGTTTCTCCATACTTCACCGTTAGAGTACTCCTGCATGTTTGTGGAGCGATCAAGCACCAATGATGTGGATCCTCCAGGTTAACGGATGGAATTAATCCCTAAGTGAAGGTTAAGTGCTTTCATGCTCCATATAGCCTCTTAACATCATACCGTAGTAGTGAGTGGTTCTCTTTCCAGCTCTTGTGTGCTATATATATAAGGCTTGCTCTGTGGAATATTATCTTGGTGCTACTATAGTGGGACTGCCTTTGAAAGAGTTATTCATTTGGACAAGATCATCTTATTATTAGACACTTGTATCTCCAACACTTAGGAGAAGCTAAAAACCTAAATGGTCAAATTGCAGATGATGGAAATGTGCCATTTGAGACCTAGGGCCTGATCCAGAGCTACGATGTTACACTGAGCGCTGTAGCGCTCAGCGTAACATCGCTGCTCT
>WWET01000036.1:1093345-1114804 GCA_011038615.1 Limnodynastes dumerilii | reverse complement strand
CCGGGCAACATCTGCCCGGCGCATGCGCATTACAGCTACGGCCGCCGTACTAGCGACTAGGCTCTATTTGTGAAAGTACATATAAATCAACCATCCTTTGGAGACTGCAGGTGCAAGAATTCAGATCTGGCTCTAACTACTTTTATAAGTGTGTCGTGTCTTTAACATTGAAAAGTTTTTATATGTCTGGTACTAGATTATAATGTATTAATAAACTTGTCCTGAATTTCTTACTCTACTTGGAAGGCTTTATTTTAATTTTTTTATTTTATTTTTTACATTTTTTTTTAATATAGTTTTTTCATTTTATAGAAGGTTATTTGTAGTGTGATTGGGGGACAGCGTTGGTTTCCTTTTCTGTTTTTTTTGGGAGTACGTTTTTGGGGGTTGCACAAACCCCAGATCCAGCAGCTTATAATAGTTTAGAGGTCATAAAAGTTCTAAGTGCCATAAGATTAGTAGTTTTTCCTTTTCCTGTGTGGGAGGGTGAAGTATATAGATAGTTCAGCAAGGGCGTTCTAAGTGCCCTCCATACTATTCAGATATCCACCCCGTCCCTATCTTAAGTATGAATGGAGCAGATATTTTATGAAAGGGTGCTTGTATTGTATGTTCATAGGAGCAAGGGGAGTGGCCTCCCTTTACCTGTTCGGAAGGCTGGTTTCACTGGGGATCCAGCATCGGATTTCTACTGAAGTGTAGCAGCACCATAAGACTGAATCCGGCATATTGTTTTCTACTCTGTGTGCTTTCAGTCACTGTGAGCAGAAGGCACCTGTGTCTGTGTTGCTGTCAGTTTTGTCTGGGGTTTACCCTGTGTATGAGAGCTCTTGCTTTTAATTAACTTCTTGCTGCTATGTAGGTGTTTCCTAAGTTAATTCAAGTTTAAAAAGCACTTCCTGACACTCTACCTCTGTAGCAGTAGAGTCCTGGTTCCAAAGCTTTTGTTTCTGTGTCCTCTGTATACTTATTTTTATTCCTGGTAAGTACACCAGACTAATTCTCACCTTGATTCTTGTTTTTTTTTTTTTAAATCTCTTTACAACTTTTAATACTAAACTGGTCCTGTTCATAATAACTCCCAACTGCAGACCCTGTTGTGTCCAGTCAGCAGCCATTTACAAATCCCAGAGGTACCCAGACACAAATTTCTGTTCCTGTTCCTGGTGGCAGATAGTGGTTATCTATATGTATGCCAGAATTTCTGTCTGATTACCAAGAGCCAGATTTACTAAGCTGCAGTTTGGAAGAGTGGAGATGTTGCCCATAGCAACCAATCAGATTCTAGCTGACATTCTCCAGTATGTAAAAGTGAGAGCTAGAATCTGATTGGTTGCTATGGGCAACACCTCTTCCCTTTTACAAACCCCCAGGTTAGTAAATCTTGCCCCAGGTATCCAGTGTTTTATTAATGGCTGATGGTGGCATTTCTGACTATCTATGTCTGGGGTGCATTTTCTGTTGGAAATCTCTTATATATGTTAATTACAGCTGTGATATCAGCGCTAGGCAGAGTAACTGAGCATGTACAGTAAGTTCCCGTCCTTTAGCTCCTTATATATAGTGCTGTTCTAAGGTCCACAGCTAAGTCAGTCAGTGAAATTCAGTCAATAAGAAGATTTAGAGTGAGTTTCTGTCAAAGAATAAGTCTGTGGGTCTGTCATTGAGAAAAATCTGTAGAATTTTTACTCAGTGAAACCTGCTGCCTCAGCTCACGTTTTTATGTTATCATATATATGCTGTATCCAACATCTTTTACTATTTGTCTTGTTTATGAAGCCTGTTATAACATCACAGTGGTATTTAATAAATAACCTGATTTGAACTATTTTTCTCACTCCACAATTGCTGATGTTACATTACTGATAATTTCAGGTCTCATTCATATTTATAAATAGGAACAGTAAATAACTTCAGAAAACTTACTATATAAAAGGGAAGGTTATTTAGTTTTCAGTATACCAAAAAATATCCCGAAAGGTAGTTTAATAATTCATGCATTTAATACTTAAATAAGAGCAATAAAAGAGGTACACAATACTAGATTATGTTATAAGAAAGAGTTTTAAATTATTAATGAAAACATATTAACCCTCACCTGACAAACTGTTATTGAAGATATTTCCATATAGCTGTTTGATTGGCGTCCTTACTTGCAAAAGCACCAAAACTCTCCATCATGTATCCCTCATCATATGTTCAGCCCCCCAGTATCCCTTATCATGTGTCCAGTCCCCCCAGTATCCCTCATCATATGTCCTGTTCTCCCAGCATCCCCATCATGTGTCCAGTCCCCCAGCATACCCCATCGGGTGTCCAGTAGTCTCCCCCAGTATCTGCCATCATGTGTCCTGTCCCCTCAGTATCCCTCATCATGGGGTAGATCCAGACCTACCTTTCCGTTTCGTTTCAACGTGTAGTGTATTTACGCGCTCGTATTTACTATGCATTCCCCTCGGTCGGACGTATTTTTGCCGTTTTACGCTTTCCAAACGCTACCTTAACTTTTCCATGCGTAAGTCCTGTCAGCCGTAATGCCTGTACTTACGCACCTAAGCATGCCCATACTGTACGATTTAAATGCCTCACCCTGTGTAATTCCGGGTGTCGTATGTCTGGCACGCCCCTTCGGTCATAGTTACGCTGCTGATAGTAGACCATTCAGAGTTACGTGCCGTAACATCTGCCAAGCGCATGCTCAGTGTCATGAATAGCGGCTCACGCCGCTATACTTACCGCATCAAGGGACCTCTCACTGCCACGCGTCCTATTCAGTCCCGCTGGCTGTCTCCACAGGCTGCTTCTCCGCCGCTCCAGCGTCCACGTGGGAGATGGGCGCCGCCATCTTGTGGCACACCATGTGTTCCCCACAGCCAACCAGATCCCAGGCTGGGGGAACATGTGCGCGGTCGGGACAATCAGCTTCAACGGCGGGGTATTTAAACCCCTAGCACAGTCCAGCAGGTGCCAGATCTATTAATCTTCTTAGGAGCCTGGTTGTGCTGTTTAGTCCTGTGCCTGCTAAGTCCAGTGTCTGATCCAGTCCAGTGTCTGATCCAGTCCAGTGACTGATCCAGTTCAGTGTCTGATCCAGTCCGGTGCAAAAGTCCAGTCCGGTGCAAAAGTCCAGTCCTGTGCAAAGTCCAGTCCTGTGAAAAGTCCAGTCCTGTGCAAGTACTGCAGTCCAGTCCCGTGGGAATTTGGGGGATTTGCACAAAAAAATATATATTTTCGCAAGATCAGGGGTTTAGGTTTCCATTTACTAAGCAATCCCCAGGCACAGTCACTGTTTGGCAGTAGAAATTACCAGAGTTCAATGCAGATATTGTGCAAATCAAGATGTGTGGTTTATTTTGCACACTAGTGCAGCATCACACAAAACAAACTCATAAAAATAAACCCTAGGCCTGTCTAGCCACTAACTAATACAAAATAGAGAATCCCTCTCTAGGGTGAGTGGACCTTCTGTCCAGCTCACCAATACACAAAGTACACAAATTAACCTGCGTTATGTATCCCAGTATATATATACTTACTAATACAGTACAAGCTAGTGGGTGTAAGACCAGAAAAATCAAAAATTCATTTAATAATAGAAATGCAACATGCACATAAGAGGCACCATTAAAAAATCATGTCCAGAGATCCACATGATAATCATTCACATGTCAGTATTATTGGGCAAAATCACATGTATTGCTTTCTATAGAACAAGTCAAAAAAGTGGTGCATAAGTGGATATAGCTGTATACTCAGCATTCCAATGTGTGTTGTTTACAAAGTCTTGGTGCCGACAGCTGTTTCGGCTACAGAGTGTGCATCATGGTTGGAAGATCCTGGCTACTGAACAGAGAAAAAGAGCAGATATAAATACAACTAGCTAGATTACTTACTACACATCAGCTGTGATTCCTGTCTGGCATGCGTTCAACCACAAGCACGCTAAGTGAACAGCTCTCACAGAGAACGGCACCACCCGTCCACGCATCCAGTGATGTCACGGAGGGCCGTTTCTAGAGGCGGGCGAGCCGTGCGATAACTAAAAGGGGGGCACTTCCCGCAGCCCTCCCCCGAGCAGTGGTCACATAGACCATGGCTCTTACAGGCGCTGGCCGCATCTGTAGGGGCGGGCGAGCCGGGCGATCGCACGGGGAGCGCCCCTAGATAACTAAAAGGGGGGCACTTCCCGCAGCCCTCCCCGTGCAGTGGTCACATAGACCGCGGCTCTTACAGGCGCCGGCCACATCTGTTATGTGATGCGGCCGGCACATGTGAGAGCCGCGGCCTATGTCAGTGTGGCAAGTTCCTAATCCCCCCCCCACTCTGCCCGCTATTAATAAAAATAAAAAAAAACCTTACCTTACGGCGGCTCCGGCACCCGGCTTCCTCCCTCCCTCACGTCTCCTCTTTCCACTGCATGCCGGCCAGGCGTGACGTCATCACGCTGGCATTCAGCTGAGGAGCGCGTGGAGAGGAGCTCAGGGGGAGCCAGAAAAAGGAAAAGACCGAGAAGATAAAGACAGAAGATAAAGAAGAGCAAATATAAGGTAAGTAAAGGAGCAGAGGGGACAGTGTTTGTATAAGGAAGGGACAGTGTGAGTGTAAAATGAGGGGGCACAATGTGGGATGGCATGTCCTGCATGCTATATCCAGCACGTTAAGACAGGCACCTCCCCCATAACCATAGAAGCAGACACTCTAGGCAACACAGTAAGGGGCAGCATTGATTCCAATGTCCCCCTACACCCAAACTGCAGCATGAGAGGGTGCACATCAGCTCAAGGGGTCAGACATTGTAATAAACAATATTAATCATAAAAAACAAGTTAAGCTCCAATCCTCATTAAGTCCAATAGGTGCTAGGGCTTTGAAATAATAAATCATTTCAGCTTCTTTATATATTAACATTTTGGGCCAGATTTACTAAGTGGAGATGTTGCCTATAGTAACCAATCAGATTCTAGCTCTCACTTTCTTTTTACATACTAGAGAATGTGAGCTAAAATCTAATTGGTTGCTATGGGCGTAACTTGAAAATCACACATCTTGTGTCCAGCCTTAACAAAACAATGGGCTGCCGGGGTTTTTTAACTCAATAACATGAAATAATTTTTTTAATAGAGGAGCGATGCATCGCAACCCGCTCCTTAAACATGCGTGAGTATTTTTAGATATAAATTTTCAGGCCTGAACAAAAAGTAACATATACCACATAGTCACAGGACATCCCGCTCCTTAAGGATAACTAATTGGAGGTCTTGGTAGGCAAAATGTCATTTAGGACTAATTTGTCCTTTAGTATAGGACTTCGATTGAAGCTGAATAAAGACGGAGACTGTGCTAAACTTCCAACACATTGATCTGACGATAGTAAATACCAATGCTGCGAAACAGCCTTGCAAATAATGGTAAACATTGTTGATTACATAGTATTAAAAATCGTTCTTTCCTCCATCTTCTTGGTTTGCAATTTATTGAGTAATTCCTGACAATTTAGTGACATACAATGTGCGGTGGCCTCTTTGATCTTGGTGTGTTTATACCCCTGTTGTAAAAATCTTTTGTCCATAATGTCCAATGCATCTTTAACCATGCTTCTCTCTGAGGTAATTCTCCTAATCCTCAGCATTTGAGAAAAAGGTAAACTCTGTTTGAACTGTTGAGGGTAGAAACTGTCAGCTAACAGGAGCGTTTTCCTATCAGTTTCCTTTCTAAAGAGTTTAGTGGCAAATCCCTGATCCATTTGTCTGATTTAATTATTGTTATTATTATTATTATTATTATTATTATTAATAATAATAATGCTTATTTATAGAGTGCCACAAATTGTTCACGGCTCTTTATAGAGAACATTAGACATTCACATTAGTCCCTGCCCCTGGAGGTAAATACTAAGGCCCCTATTACATTCATACATACTTACACACACAATTTGAATTTGAATCAGATATGGACATCTAGAAAGTTGATGTTAGATTGACTATAAATAAGGATAAATTAACCATTAATACCATTGAAAAGCAGTTCCTGTTCAGTTCCACTCCCAAGAAAGAATTAATTATGTATGAAACGAACATAAAACATATTAAAGTTGGTAAAATTGATGTAATTCAAAAGGTGCCGGGTCTCATACAGATGCTTAAAATGGTTTGCATACAATGGGGCCATGTTGGACCCCATTGCTGTCCCCTGTAACTACAAATAAAAAAGTGTACTGGAGCAAAAAATAATGTATTTGTCAAAAGTAAACCGTATCAATTCCAATAAAAAAAATTAAAGGTGGACCATCATAAAATTTGTTGCATATTAATGTTTGAACTGCTGCTATGCCAGCATCATGTGAAATATTTGTATACAAACTGGAAACATCTATTGTAACCAAAATGCATCCATCATCAGGTTTCTGTACAGAATCAAGTCATTGAATCATTATCATTAGTGTCTTGTATATAACTAGATGTATGTTGTACTGTGGTTTGCAAAAGAAAATCCATGTACTGCGAGATGGGTTGACAAAGCAACCCCCTGGAAAAGATAAATGGACTACCAGGGGGATTATCAAGTGTTTTGCACTCTTTGAGTAGCATATATATAATGGGTACCTTAGGTTTATCCTGTCTCAGAAAATTTGCTGTGTCTTTCGATAGCCAGCCCTGTTGTAGTGCATTGTTGAGTATACCATGCAGTTCAACTAAAATCAGTAGTGGGGGATCAAATGTAAGGACTCTGTAACAAGTAGAATCAAAAAGATGTCACAAAATTTCATTGACATACATAGTTTTATCAAGTAAACAATTGATTACCTTTATCAGCTGGAAGGACTACCACCTTAGGGTTGATACGGAGGGTCTGTATTGCCTTCCTCTCCTCGAAAGTTAAGTTAGAGTCATAAATTTTCTATCTCTTCCATTGTAACCACACGCATCATTTTACCAATCTCTTGATAATCTCAATACTAGCATTTGTTAAGGGAATGTGGCTGGAATTGTATTAGTCACTGGTTTATTAATAAAAAAATCTTTTAACTTGAGCTGTCTTTGGAACTTAAAAAGTTCTAGTTCAATGTCAATTTTTCTGGGTATGAACAAAGGATAAACCTCTATTGAATACATTAATTTCTCTCGTTGTGGAAGTATAGTGTGAAAGATTGTACACCACTATTTCCTGTATCACCTTTGTGTTTGCCTTGTTGCGTTTATGCCTCCATCTGTCCCTTCTCTTAGACTTGAATGTGATTTGCTGCGAATGTGTACTCTTTCTCTTAAAAAAGGAACAGTCTATTGGAGCCATCAGAATCACTCATTGGAATCATGGAATCTAATTCCATAAAGGATCTCTCCTGTATGTGTTGTATAAGACATTTAGGTACAAATATAGTATGAGGAGCGGGTGCATTATTTATCCAAGGGTATACCTTACCATCCCTGTAATCTACCTTGACATATCTGTATTTTTTCTTTTTAAATGCTAACAGATCTGCCTCAAAATTTAGGACTGTTTGTTCCAATTTTACAACTCAATCGATCGTGGTATCAACTTCTAAATCAACCTTTTTCATTTCACCAATATCTTTAGTTACTGCTATTAAATCCAAATTTCTTTCTCAACAACAAGAATCATTAAATCAAATGAACAGTTATTGAGGATCTGACACCGTTTATAGCAAAAGTCTTATAATTTCTACCAGTGATTGGTTGATTCCTTATGTGAAACCCTCTAGGTATCAAACCATCTTTGTGATATTAATCAATGCATTTTTTATTCTACAAGGTGTTTCATTAATTTCAGTATATCTTAATAAGTTTCAGAAGGTGAATCAGTATCACAAGCTAGTACATCTGTATCTGCAAATAAGATCCAAGGGCTGGATCCAGACTTAGTGCTTGAACTTAGTTACTCCAGGGCTAAACCATGTTGATTTCAGGGGTAATCAAGTTAATTGTATTCTTTGCATGCAGGGATATATCTTTGAATTGCTTACTGCACACAGATACTGACCAGCTTTACTATCACACTGTTATTTAGACTTGGGATAGGAAACATCCCCTCTAAACTCTAATACTGTTTCCAACAGATAAACTATGACTCCCCTGCAATCAACATTTTTTAGCCCAGGAGTAACTAAGGTCAAGCACTTAACTAGGTCTGGATCCAGCCACAAGTCACTTCATAATCTGTAAAATACTTATATATAAACTGCTCCTTCTTAACTGGGCAGATACATTGATTGAGCTTGGTAATGGCACTTATGGTAATTTAGATAATGGACAATTTATCATTCCTGATGTATTCCTATCACTAGACAATGATCTTATAGGATGGGTAAATGGCTCTCCAATTTTGCTTGAGTATATTTATACAAAAGCCATATTATGTCCCCAAAAAATTTACATTGTGCTCAAATCAACAATATAATTATATTCCGATTTCCAGGATAATCGCTAACTTATTTTAGTGCTGGTTATTAGTTTCAAATGAAGTAGTCGCGTTATCTCAATATACTGTAGAATTCCTCAATTTTTTAAGGTGGTTGCCACCACATGACCTTACTTTAAAAGTAGTCACTTTTGTTATGTTGAATATAAATATGAACACTAGCAAAGATTTGTTTAACAGAACAAGGCTTCAGAAGATGCACATGTATATCAATACATTTGATCTAATGGATTTCACTGAGAAGAGGCTAAAGCACAACAAATCTTATTATCATGCATTGATCTACAACCAAAAGACACTTTCACTTTCTTTCTTAAACAACACCAATACACCATAAATGTAATATAGTCATTACAATTCAGTTTAATTTAAAGTGGTTACTGCTGGGTTTCCCTAGTTAAGATTATTGCTTTTAAAATAGAAAAATATTTTAAGGGGATTAGAAGTGCCTGATTGAATCAAACTTCTTTCTGCACACCTCTAACCATATCCATCTTTTTGCAAGTTGTATCTCCCACATAAGACTGCAACTTCAGTTTATCAAAACTATATTTGTGGGAATGTTTGATCACAGATATAAGATCTGGATCTGTCACCAGGGATCTTTCAGTAGAATGAAATTACTCTCTCTTTTTTTTTTCTTAAATGGTTCCAACCCATTAACCTGAAAACTACATACATTCAAACATGGACACAAGCAAAACAAAATCTAAAAGCTCTTTAAATGTTATATTACTTTTATTCACACAAAGTAATCCAACACTTTCTATTTCCTCCTTATGGTGAAATATAAATGTAGTCCCTTCCGTTTATAACCTCTATCCAGTATATGAGTGACAATATTCCTTACACTCTATTGTGCAGTGGCCATTTTGAAACCACCTGCAAGTGTATCTCCTGGTTATTCCAAGGGTTCATTAAATTCAAAATGTATAACAGAGTGTAGACATCATCAGTGCCACAGTTTGGCCTCCCCTCTTTATCTTCTGTTTCTCTGTGTTAGGGAATTTAGACAGTATTCTCCGCTAGGGCAGGGCCTGATGTGATTAGTTGCCTAGGGCAGGGATTGATACAAATAGTTGCCTAAAAATTGTAAAGCACTATATAATACGATGGTGCTAGATAAAAACTTGTTAATCAATCAATCTTCCTTCTCCAACATACCCTATAATGTTCTTTATTAGCGGTCCAAAATGTCACAAGAGCGCATTTGCTCTCCACGTGATAACTGATAGAGTTAGTGGAAGACTTAATGAAATTCTTAATTTTTTACCTTTTTAGACTTTTTTTCGGTTGGAAATTTAACAAACATGCAAACATTGAAATATCTAAATTAAAATAAATATCCTGTATATCTAATTTTTCATACTACAAACCTCCTAACACCACATTCTTCTGTAATGCTAATATATGTTTTAAATTTCTTCATACACATACATCCTGTCTGGATAAATCTTATTTAACGCATTATTCACTTGCAAGATATGCGGTTTTGTGAGTAATAAGGGGACAGCGTTCTTCCTTCTTCTTTTTCTTTTGTCTTAATCTTCCAAACATGTTTCCTATTTTCTTGGTTTTAACATTAGCTTCCTTGATTAGTGATTGTTTATACCCATTGGAGTTAAATCTTTTAAATTAAATGTTAACTGCTGAAGCATTATCCTTCCTTGAGTTAACCAAGTTAAATTATATAAATTTATATAAGGAAATTTTATCTATAGATAGGTTTTTACAGACATTTTTTCCTGGCTGAACTTTTCTTTTCTTTCCTTGTAGGATTAAAAAATTTATTATGTCTTTATTATCATTATGAAAATTAGGGTTTGTAATTGATCACACTATTTCATTCATTTTATTTGTTTCTATACCTTTACAATGATCATATTGTCAGTATAATGTTTACATTAGCAAATTTTATTTGTAGATATGTTTTTACAGACATGTTTTCACTGGTTGACCATATGCAGGTAAGCAACACAAAAGTTAGGGGCAGTAACTGCCAAATTATTATAACAAATATAAGTTAAATAATCGTTTATAAATAAATAAAATGAATTCAATAAATTGATATGATTTGTATGGGGTTACTTATAGTCTTGCATTATACATTTTTGAACATGTCTGGTATTCTCAAGAAAATTCCCCTTTGCGGGCAGAAGGGAAGTACAGCCCATTTGCTCTTAAAATCCTTAGTTTGGAACTTAGGGCCTGATCCAGAGTAACGCTGTTGTGCTGAGCGTACTAGCGCTCAGTGTAACAGCGTTACACTCCCTCGACACTCCCCCTGCCAGATCGTAATTACACTGGGTTACACCGGCTGAAGGCTACCTGCCACAGTTTGGCCTCCCCTCTTTATCTTCTGTTTCTGTGTGTTAGGGAATTTAGACGGTATTCTCCACTAGGGCAGGGACTGATGTGATTAGTTGCCTAGGGCAGGGACTAATACAAATAGTTGCCTAAAAATTGTAAAGCACTATATAATACGATGGTGCTAGATAAAAACTTGTTAATCAATCAATCTTCCTTCTCCAACATACCCTATAATGTTCTTTATTAGCGGTCCAAAATGTCACAAGAGCGCATTTGCTCTCCACGTGATAACTGATAGAGTTAGTGGAAGACTTAATGAAATTCTTAATTTTTTACCTTTTTAGACTTTTTTTCGGTTGGAAATTTAACAAACATGCAAACATTGAAATATCTAAATTAAAATAAATATCCTGTATATCTAATTTTTCATACTACAAACCTCCTAACACCACATTCTTCTGTAATGCTAATATATGTTTTAAATTTCTTCATACACATACATCCTGTCTGGATAAATCTTATTTAACGCATTATTCACTTGCAAGATATGCGGTTTTGTGAGTAATAAGGGGACAGTGTTCCTCCTTCTTCTTTTTCTTTTGTCTTAATCTTCAAAACATGTTTCCTATTTTCTTGATTTAGTGATTGTTTATACCCATTGGAGTTAAATCTTTCAAATTAAATGTTAACTGCTGAAGCATTATCCTTCCTTAAGTTAACCAAGTTAAATTATATAAATTTATATAAGCAAATTTTATCTATAGATAGGTTTTTACAGACATTTTTTCCTGGCTGAACTTTTCTTTTCTTTCCTTGTAGGATTAAAAAATTTATTATGTCTTTATTATCATTATGAAAATTAGGGTTTGTAATTGATCACACTGTTTCATTCATTTTATTTGTTTCTATACCTTTACAATGATCATATTGTCAGTATAATGTTTACATTAGCAAATTTTATTTGTAGATATGTTTTTACAGACATGTTTTCACTGGCTGACCATATGCAGGTAAGCAACACAAAAGTTAGGGGCAATAACTGCCAAATTATTATAACAAATATAAGTTCCTGATCCAGAGTAACACTGTTGTGCTGAGCGTACTAGCGCTCAGCGTAACAGCGTTACACTCCCTCGACACTCCCCCTACCAGATCGTAATTACACTGGATTACGCCGGCTGAAGGCTACCCTAAGTTCATCCGGCGTAATACAGTGTAACTATGCCCTCCCAGCCTCATTACCTTGCTTCCCCCCACCTACCTGCACTAACTTCAGCGTTACTACGCTGAAGCTACGGACGCCAGATCCACAATCTGCCCGGCGCTTGCGAAGATCGTTCTGGATCGGGCCTTAGTTTCGTATGATGGAAGTTACGTTAGTAACTCTAATGTAACATCTGTATCATTGTTTGTAAATTTTCCCTTTTGGATAAGAAACAATAAATTTGCCACCTGACCAAGCCTATGAACTATAGAGGCACCTATCACAACTCTAACAAGCATATATATGCATTAACTCCAAATTCTCAGTTTGAATATTGTACTTGGAACACTCATTACATATGTTGGCAAATATGCTCTATTGCAGATTAGTTACAAAATAAGACAACAAAACTTGCAAAAGGTGCAAAATGTGCAATTGGATTAACCAGTAGGATATATATGGGTGTGGCTTTCCGTTACCTTTTTCAAAAGGGCCGTAGATGTAGATGTAAAAGAAGCCCCGAAACGCGTCAAGAAATCCTCCGCCAGAGTGTCTCCAGGGAACCTTTTCTCCTCATTCGCCGTGACTCGGGACCAAATTCTTCACCATCGGCAGTCCGGACGTCCATTTCAGCTGCTATTACCGAGCACAGTGCAATATGGTATGATACTGTTCCCCTTGGATATACACTATCTTGGTTTTAATTAATTATGAAGGTTCTTATTGTGGCTTTTATCATTTGTAGCCCTTCATTGGACTAACTTATATTTTAGCTATTGTATTGATCCTTTTTGATATTATTTTTATATTTTTGTGATTAGTAAAATTATTTTATATGGATTAACTCTTGTCTGGCACCTCTAATTATTTATTTATTTCTACTTGTTTTTTCCCCGGGATATCTCATTAATTGGAGCAATTATATGTGGTCAAAAGAACACCTGAGGTTAAAGACTGTCCAGACTTTATATATCAAGGCAATACCAAGGGCTTTTAAGTGACTGTCAAAGGATTGACACTGCTTGTTGGTCTATTTACCTGTATGCCGCATAGTTACATGTGCTATTTGTGTATGTGAATTTACTATTTACTCTCTTTACACCCACCTTCTGTTTACACAATTCTATGTTTTAGAGTTTTTTTTGGACCCTCTAGGGTGTGTTAGCTGTTTTTGCGGGAGTTTATTTTAGCGCTTTTAAAAGACCCCATATTTAAATTATTGTTTGTCAATCAAAAAGGAGCTTAGAAAGAAAGGTACTAGCATTGGTGTAGGTTATTGCCAACCTGGCTGGTTTGATTACCTTTATGTGCTATGCTTGCTTCACAACTATTATAATTACAGATTATTTACTCTGTTTTTGGATTACACCTATACTCACTAAATCCCCAAATTTCTGACAGATGTGCAATTCAACAATCAATAACAGAGTTTTGGAAGACATCGCAACAGTAATCCATTCATGAAAGGAATACTGCACAGGAAAATAAAATTTTTATTGCTTCAGTAACTAGACAACTTAAAAGGAAATAATAGCAATGGATTTTTACTGCCATGTGTGACTTTATTAAATTTATTTGAGTAAAAGCGAATAAGGAACAAGGATCTTGTGTGTACTTGGCTACATTTATTTGGCACAACGGAATATTATGAAATCAGCAGTTGCAATGAGCCATGAGCATGATAAGCTGTACTGTGATGTCTGGTCAAGATTAAAGGAACAGTACCCCAGGAATAATTTTAATAAGCTTTCAGCTAAAAGACGTCAAATAATTGACTGAATAATAAATGACCAAGTTTTGTCTATGCTACAGCTCAAGGGAAAATGCATTCTCTTACCCATTACACACACACACACATACTTCATTTTTATATAGACATAGAGATGGTGTAAACTTTTTACTTAAACCTCCAATAACCTTTTCAGGTAAAATCTATTTTAATAAATAAGCCCCTAATTGATGCCTAAATATGGGTTTAAAAACAAAAAAGCAAAAAAAACAACCCGGCAGTGCAGAAAATTCAGTTTCCAAATGATCTTTGTTGCAAATCTGAATGATAAAATGATATGCTAAGTAAATGTAACAACTGCTAGAATTAGATAAGGACATTGGGCTGGATCCAGAACAACCTCCTTCGCCCATAATACGTAGTCAGATGCCGAAAATAGCTACTGCGCATGCGTAGTAACTAATTTACATAATCTACGCATCGTTTCGTTATGTAGATTGCATATATGCGGTCTTTAAGACCGCATATACGCAATCTACGTAACGAAACGATACATAGTTACTAGTTACTACGCATGCGCAGAAGCTATTTTCAGCATCTGATGGAAGTATTATGGGCGACGGAGGTTGTTCTGGATCATTGTATATTACACTATATAGTGGAGGGAATTCTAAATAGGAATGAGGGACGATAAATGCCTGGCTGCCAGGCTCTTCACAATGGGCATCAGAGGGTTAACTGGGCTGAGGAACAGCCAATTAGATTAAGGTTTAGGGGAGGGGTTTTTTGTTGGGATATATAGTGGTTGGGGGGCATCTTCTTTTCAGCTTCTGGATCTTTCTTCCCTCCCTCCCACCCTTTAGTTTTGCTAACTTGTTCTTTTGTTTCAGTGGGGACATAGTGTGGCGGAATTGGTGGCGGTCAGCAATTCATGGCGGTAAGCTCATGCTTGAGGTATGGTGCGGGATAGGCACACCCCTTTGAGGAAACTTGGAAACTATGCTTGCTGGTTAGTTTCCGTTTTGCCACCTCGGTTTACACCAGGGTGGGCAGTATGACAGGGGTGTGTGCTTGCGGTGGCCATTTCCTCCGGGGTGCCTGAGGGCAGGGGCAGTGGCAAACGCAGGATTTTGAAAGGGGGGTTTCCAATGCGTGTAATACATGCAAGGTATATTATCATAGCTGCAAACGTTTTGGAGACCGAAAAAGTGGCAAATAAGATGCTCATAATGTACGTTTTCTTTTTTCCTTTCTCTCCCCTACAGCGGTTGGCCCGCGGCTGCGGGTGGTGTGGATGCTAGGGCACTCATTTGTGTTCTGGGCGGCAAGGCATGTGAGGGTATGCAGCTGGATGGAGCGTTTTGGATTGGATGTGAGATGGAAAGGTGTGCGTGGCATGGTTTGGTCCGCATTGATGGACAGGTTGGACCGAGATTTAGGTGAGTGTGAGCCCCCGGATGTGATTGTGCTGCACCTTGGAGGGAATGATATTGGCCGCGTACCGGCTGTGGAGTTGTCTTGGGCCATTCGGAATGATTTGCGTGTGGCGATGCAAAAGTGGCCGCAAGTGAAGTGGGTGTGGTCAGAGATTGTTCCCAGGCGGGTATGGAGATACTCCGATAGAGGGGCAGTGATGGACAAGATCAGAAAAAAGGTGAACAGAGCTGTGAAAGGTTTTATGCGTCAGCATGGGGGTGTGTATGTGCCTCACCCGGACATCAAGTTTGACAGAATTGATCTGTATAGGTCTGATGGGGTCCATCTGTCACCTGAAGGGGTGGTGCTGTTTTTAGGAGATTTAGAGTTGGCTTTAGGGGAGGTTTAGTATGTGCTTTTCTTCTTTGATGGTGGCGGTATGGTCAGAGGGACCATAGTGGGTGGAAAGCAGCTGATTATGCATGGCAGTATGACATGGAAGTATAAACGGTGGTGAGAAGGAGTAGGATTGTGGTTACTGTCATGGTTATGTTATGAGGTCCGATGCCGGGGGTTGTAGACCGTCTTTAAGGACGGTCTCTCGTAGCACTCCAATTTGAGTGTTGTGCCTTTCGGTGGGCGGGGTGCGCCGGGTGTGTGAGACCTCTGTTTTGTTTGTGGTTGGTAAAGTTAAAGTTATTTATGTTTACCTGTTGTTTGCTTGTTAACGTTATTTTAAGTTCGACAGGTTCATATTGCTGCTTTCTATGGCCCCATCAAAACATTAGTGGCAGTTCCTCCTTAAGATGACTGCATCAATTAAAATAATTAAATAAAATAAACATCTTTTATTCCCACGATTCTGTTGTTGTGTCAATTTATTTTAGATAAGTTAAGAGGTTACATCACATGTCACCAAACATCACGCATGGGAAGTTTACAGAGCCTGTGTCAGTGCATAAGCACTGTTGTATTTGTAGTGACACATTCACCATTCTCACCTGCTTTCCTAATGCAGCACAGGCCAGGACCATCCTTCTCTTTGTCAGTCCAGATCACATTGCCGCGAAGCCACGCCCCTTTCGCGGTACCCGCAAAACCACGCCCCTTTTTGAATTTTCACCCTTTTTTGCTCATTTTTTCTTTCTTTTCATTTTTCAATTTAGGGGGGTTTCTGGGCAACCAGAAACCCCCCCTGGGGGGGATCCCTGCCCTCCGTTACCATCGCTGACCTGCCACCTGCAATCGATGCCACCTTTACCTTCTTCATTTCAAATTAATAGTCTGAATCATTATCAATAAACTATGTCCCCAATTTGGAAATCCATACTGTTGTGTGTGTCAATTATTTCTGGGTGCGTCTGATTTATCATACTTAAGACCATTTATTAAATAAGCCTGTTAGTACACATATTAAAGACCATGCCCTTGGAGTTTGCAATGTACAATAGTAAATCATTACTGTTGTAGCAGATATTATAATTGAATTGAAGCACAGTGCAAGCTTTACTTGACATGCTGAAGGTCTGAAGAGTTATTTTAGAAGCACTTCAGAATAAGTACACTAGAGAACAGATGTCTGAGATGAGAATCAAAGTTAATTCTTCCACTTGATACTAGAAGTGTCAGCAAAAGAGCTGCCAGGATGAGGTGATATTATTGTTATCTAACTATCATTGCTAAAATACAATCCTACCGCAAATAAAATATAATATTTATACGTATAAATTTGCTCATCCTGTATTTTCTCCAAAATGTGTAGACTTTGTAAAGAACAAGACAGATATGCAATGACCATTTTATACCTATACCTCACACATATTGCGCCAGATCCAGACCTAAGTTCTTCTTACGTTTTTACGCTATCATAAGTACTATGCACTCCCCTAGGCACTACCATCACTCGTACGTAGTTTTACGTTTACCAAAGCCTACCTTAACTTTTCCAAGCGTAAGTACGTACGTCTGTAATGGATTGACGTACGTAACGGCCTAACTCGGCCCATACTGCACAATTTAAATGCTTCCCTCCGCCCACAAAGCGTATTTCTGGGTGTTGTGTGATTGACCCAACCCTTTGTTTGTATTTACGCAGAAGTTATGTACAATCTGCTGCACGCATGCGCAGTAAATACAAAAAGGCGATTTTACAACAGTGGCTAGCGTAAATACGCATGTGTATGTAGCTCTGGATCTGGCCCATAAAAGATTCATTCCTGAGGAGGGAAAAAGTGGAAAAGTTTTTGCAAGAGGACATTTGGGGTGGAATGGAGGAATCAATTTCTCTTGATTTTTAGTTGAATAAGTGTGAGGTCAGGAGTAGTAAATGAGGCCACAAAGGAAATAAGGGTGGTAGGAGGTTACATGAGTAGCTGGGTACTGGTAAATCTTGCTTGGCCAGAGAGTGGACACTGTAGTGAGAGGCATTACAGAATTAACAAACATATTATGTTATAATATTTTATATGTCTATTTATCTATCATTGTATGTACCATTTTATCTATCTATCTATCTATCTATCTATCTATCTATCTATCATAAGACCCTTTCAGGTTACAGAATGTCAAGAAATGTACAATTAAAGAATAAAAAACAGACACTATCCACTATAGTCCATAGTCAGTCATCTGTAAGAGCTGAACAACAGCAAACAAAAAAAAATCACAAAGGGAACTCAAACTTTACAAGCTGTAGGAACATTAAAACAGCTGGCAGGCTCTAGTTAGTCTCTACACTGATTGGCTGGGTCTCCAGTCTCGACAGGTGACCCATGCAGCTAGCCTAATGACTGGCTACAAAAAAAAGGGGTGCTTCGGTCAATAGTGAGTGGCGAATCCACCTCCTGGCTGGAGTATTCTGTCTGACTACATAACCGGCATAATTAAAAGAGGTAGATGGAGCATACTGAGCACTGGTATATGTGTGCTGTACTTGCAAATATCATTGTAAATATAATAATAGGTAAATACACTAAAATACAATGCACATCCTTAAAATATACTACAATAATAATAACCGTAAACATTGTAAATAAAAAAGCAATGGATAATAATTAATATTGACTTAAAACCAGACCCACTGTCAAAGGGATCAGGGATAGAGCAGATAATAACTCTAAAATCTCCAAAATATAGTTTAATCTTCTAGTCCTCCTCAGAATGTTATGTGTTGTCACATAAGAGGGAAAAGAAACAGTGAAAAAGAATAAAAATCTAGTGCTCTATCATGTTAAACATTTTGGACTGGATCCAGTTCCCCCACACGTACGGAAACCGTGCGGGGGTCTGAATCCGGTCCAAAATGCTTAACATCTTTATTATGCAAAAATAAAAATGGTGAAAACAATTAAATACATTGAAACAAACATGAAACAACCCTATAATTTCTTTCCCATAAAATAAAATTATTTGACATTTTTTTTACCATTTTATCACCATTAGGAATAAAAAATCCTGCCCATACACTACAGTGTTTTTGGTCCAATCATCCGATATTTGGCTGGTCAGACCAATAATCGCTCTAGTGTAAAGCTGGCCTTCAACTGTGCAAACACTAGTATGATACCCGATCCCAGCAAGAATGAACGGGATGATTTTTCCCTGGGAAAGGTACCGATATCAGCACCAGCACTAGGATCAATAATACTAGCAGGAGAATTTTGCAGCTAGCCTATTGGCTGGCTGCAGTCTTCTGTGATTGACTGGGTCCCACGCAGATAGCCTATTGGCTGGCTGGAAATTTTTTTTTATGAATAGCAAAAATAGTGTGAAAGGTTCTGCAGCACCGTACAGAACACAGTGACAGACTGCACAGCGCTGTGACAGTAAACACAGAGCGAGAGAGGACACTGTGTCCTTTCTTCTTCTGTTGGGCCCATAGGGCCTGATCCAGAGCTACGACCGCAAGCGAGCGTACGCTCATCGTAAGCGAAAATTCGTGAAAAAATTCGCACTGAGCATGCCCAGTATGACAGCTTCCGGTCGGCTGGACGACATGAGCATATAGCGGTCGTATTGTGTGCGAAATATTCGCTCGAGGGGCGTGCGTTCAGTACGACGGTCGCCTGGGCGCTCGTTTTACTACACGGAGGCGGGGATAGCCATTTAAATTGTACAGTATGGGCGTGCTAAGCCCGTACGCTCAGCGTATTATGTGCGAAAATTCGTACGGCCGACGGTAGTACCTGTGGTGGGCTCTAGCCGCCGTAAGCAGGTACTTTACAATGGGAGTGTTAGGGGCGTGTATGTTTATACGCACGGTCGAACGTACGCATTCGCCCGTCGTGCGAAATTTCGTAGCTCTGGATCAGGCCCATTGTCACAGCACTGCAGAATCTCAGGCTGCAGTGCTGTGACAGTAGACCCAGTAATTGAAATTGTCCATACTATGCACGATATCCCGCATTCAGAGCTGTGTATCCCGCAAAAACTGCTCATATGCATTGCGCATTTCCGCTAATGTGCATGCACGAGCACAAAAGTACGGCCGTACCGCACTCGCTATTCAAGCCTTACGGCTGCTTACGAGTCCGTTTTTTTTACTATGCAAAACAGGGCGTGTATAGATATGTAGATGCAAAAAAGGGGCATCTAGTAGCAGGTCAGCGTGCATCTGCATCTTCAAACAAATGCACATACGACATTTGCCTTACAACTAGCATGGACATGGTGCAAGTGGGTTTGGGTCAGGCACATCCAACTTACAAATTTAGTTCAGGTGCGAAATAAAGAGTAAACCACTGCTATAAATAAAACTACAGCCACAACACTGACGTGCACATATCCACTGCATGTTTCAACCTGTGCTGCTGGTTCTGTGTTGAGTTTTTATACTTTCAAATATATATATTTTTTTTACATTTTTCTGGTTATTAAAATGTTGTATATTATATTGTTTTAATATTAAAAAAGGTTCTGGTTAACATTTTTTGTGTGTGTATTATTAGAGGTTTAGGTTAGTGTACAATGATTCTAATGTTCAAAGATGTAAACATTCATGTTGACAAGATTTTTTAAATTCCACTTATATCCTACAAGAGTAACATTCAAACATGTTTCAGAACATTTCTAACATTACAGCATTTTTAAACATTACACCAACAAAACATTTCAAACATAACAAACACTAGTTTTTATGACATTTTCAGCAGCTAAACTTTGAATAGAATGTAAGAGCGCGAATGTGTTGTCCTCACGACTTGCACAAGCATTGTACTAAATTGACAGATTGCATGTATGCATTCATGCACTTACATTTGCGCATTCATCGTTGAAAGTTACATGCAAATTTTTTGCGCATCCGCCTTGCGCCCACACGCAACTCTGAATCCGGGCCAATATTGGGAGCTTGCTCCCGATTTCAATTGAGCAAGTCAAAGATCAAATAATTGTACCAGAAACGCTTTGGTACGATTATTTGATGATTGCATGTTTAATTAAAATCTGGAGCAAGCTGCCAATATCGTGCAGCGTATGGGCATTTTAAATGGCGTTTTGGCATTTGAAAAACTCATCTTTTCCACTAACTACAGCGATAAATTGCCTGATCACCTAATAACTGATGATTAGGTCAATAATCGCTTTAGTGTATGACCATTTCTAATTAGCTGCAAATCAAATAAATGTGCCATGTTTACAATAACAGAAAATGACTTAGGATAGTCGCATCTGAGAGAATGGTGTACAAAAACAGCAGGAGTTGTGCTATTTTAGAACTGTTACTATTTCATGTAAGTAATTATTTTATTGTATCTTATTCTCTAACGCTGATCATTTAGCTGATGTTTCAAGAACTTTGCTCATTTATCAAAGTTTACAAAGTATAAGCACAAGTACAAAATATTATCAGATCTCATAAATTAAGAACTAATGAACAAGCATGGTTTCAGTTATTGTATTCATTATTCCCTCTAATTATAAAATATTTCTGAGCTACGTCAATGCAGGTGTGAAGCTTAAAAAAACCCCTCAGATTATTTTTTAGTTCACTGTGAGGTGAAACAGATTGTTATTTTTCTTCAGCTGTTCTTTCTGCAGTCTACTGCATCATCATTTTGAATACAATAGATTAGTCAATGATCTATATGCATACACCTCACTTGTTTATAGGAGTTCCCACTCATAAGTCCACATTAGTTCTCCATGTCAATAGCAGAAAAAGGGGGTTCCTAAAATACATATTGTATTATGTTACAGACTTAGGGCCAGATTAACTAAGCTGCGGGTTTGGAAAAGTGGAGATGTTGCCCATAGCAACCAATCAGATTCTATCTCCCAATTAAGTATTACATACATACAAATTTTAGTATGTAATAGGAAAGTGAGAGCTAGAATCTGATTGGTTGCTATGGGCAACATTTCCACT
>WWET01000036.1:1054064-1073003 GCA_011038615.1 Limnodynastes dumerilii | reverse complement strand
GGGGGGGGATTTAAAGTGTACAGTATGGGCGTGCTAAGCTGCGTACGTTCGCGTAGTCTGTACGCCCGTTAGCGGACGTATTCTGTTACGTATGGAAAAGTTAAGGTAGGGTTTGGGTAGCGTATTTTCACAAATTACGTCCGTGCAGGGGGTGTGTTAAGGGTAGCGTAGCGAATTTACGTACGCGAAAATTCGCTACGCGAACAAACGTAAAGCAAACGTTGTTCAGGATCTACCCCAATGTTGGTAGGATACCCATGCAGCTAGCTGATTCGCTGGCTATAGAAACTCCATAAGTACTGTGTGCACCTTCCCCATCTGTCTGACCCCATACTTACCAGCAAGTGTAGCAGTAATATAGTAATGGAAGCCTTGTATCTCTCACAGAATACAGAGCTTTTATTACTTTATTGCTCATGTACTTGCAGATAGTTATGTAGTCAGACAGATGGGGGAAATGTGGAGGCATAAGTCCGATAATTGAAAATGGCCACACACTACCCAATATCGGGTATAGTTTGGACCAATAATACATCCGTACATACTAGCGTTATTTCGAAAAAAGAGAACCACAAAGACATGGCTAGAAATTGACCCCTTTAGTTAGCAACAGATCCAATTTATATCAATGATGCCAGAAAAGAGATACTGTAAAAAATACAATTTTAATGTATCATAATAAAAAATAAAAAATATAATATAAGAATAGAAAAATATTGTCAATGTAGCGAATAATACTGTGTATCAAACATCCAACCACCAGAAATTATGTAACAGTATCAGGATACCGATTGTAAATTGAAACCATGTCACCAATACTAACAATTAGAATAGTAATAACAAGAGAAGAGACCCGCTAATCTAATGTAAAGGACAGAATAGATCTATCCCTGCAAACATGGCTAGCGACCTCACGGTCTGCACTTCAGCCCTGACGGGCCTTATCTTACCCTTCCTGTCACTCAAAAGGTCTCAAGAGTCTCAGAGTGGATTGTAGAGGCATCATGCAGTCAGTATCAGGAAGTTGGATCTCCGGTGCACATGGGATAAGGTAGTCTGACGCGCGTTTCGCTCTCCAGCTTTCTCAAAGGCGATAACGCGTCATCGCCTTTGAGAAAGCCGGAGAGCGAAACGCGCTGAAGGGGCTGCAGTGCTGAAGTGCAGACCGTGAGGTTGCTAGCCATGTTTGCAGGGATAGATTCATTCTGCCCTTTACATTAGATTAGTGGGTCTCTTCTCTGGTTATTTGTATTCCAATTGTTAGTATTGGTGACATGGTTTCAATTTACAGTCGGTATCCTGATATTGTTACATAATTTCTGGTGGTTGCATGTTTGATACATAGTGTTATTCGCTACATTGGCAATATTTTTCTATTCTTATATTATATTTTCTATTTTTAATTATGAAACATAAAAATTTTATTTTTTACAGTATCTCTTTTCTGGCATCATTGATATAAATTGGATCTGTTGCTAACTAAAGGGGTCGATTTCTAGCCATGGATTTCTAAATATGGATATACTAGCGCAGTTTCACCAATATTTCCCATCCCTTTATCAAAAAAAACCTATTCCTCTCTCTCTTCAAGACAAATTGTTCAAAGAAGCTAAACTACCAAGACTTACTCCTGACCAGAGAGAAAACTTAGAAGCAGATATCACACTAGTGGAAGTCCAACAAACAAT
Source organism: Limnodynastes dumerilii (assembly GCA_011038615.1). Lineage (NCBI taxonomy): Eukaryota > Metazoa > Chordata > Amphibia > Anura > Limnodynastidae > Limnodynastes > Limnodynastes dumerilii. Next base: position 1,071,315 of record WWET01000036.1, on the reverse strand, counting down.
ATCCAGTCTCCATTTACATAAATCCCCAGGCCCGGATGGCTTCTCAGTCGATTATTATAAAATACTTAAAGACGAGTTGAGCCCTATTCTTCACACCTTATATCAACACATTCACTTCATAACCCTCCCTATGTTCAATGAATCTTGCACCACGCTCATACCAAAACCGGGCAAAGACCCCCTAGATCTTAACTCATATACAACTATTACCCTGCTGAATACTGATTTTCCTCAGTAAGATCATGGCAAACAGATTACAATCTATTTTACCCCCCAAATACTTACAACTCACCAACTTGGCTTCGTTAAAGTTCGTAATTCAGTCCGTGGGATACGTACGGCAATAGCGGCAGTTATAGCAGCATACCCATAAGCACGAACACATGCTCTTAAGTCTTGACAGCCATAAGGCCTTCGACACCATTCTGTGACCTCATCTGTTTACGGTGTTGGAGCAGAGACTATATTCCCCCAGACTTTATTAATTGAATACGTTATTTTTACACTGCGCCCTCAACACGTTTGTTGATTAATGGCATGCAAGGGGAACCTATACTGATGGAGAGGGGAACACGACAGGGTTGCCCTCTTTCCCCTCTCCTCTTCAATATCGCAATTGACCCCTTACTTCGCATTCTCCAGTTGGAGCACAGCTTTGTGGGTGTGAAGACTGGGACTAGGGAGGTAAAACTATGTGCATTCGCAGATGATTTATTATTGTTTGTCTTGAATCCAAGAGAATCCCTGCCTTTGATACTAGAAAAGATATCGGAATTTGGTGGGGTTTCGGGTCTAGAAGTGAACACAACTAAATCTACGGCGATGTTGCTGAAACCGGTGGTGCGTTGTCCGAATTGGGGGTGCTCCATTTCTTTAAACTAGGTTGATGAATCTTTCACTTATTTGGGAATCCTTTCACCTAAAAACCCTTTTTCTCTTAACCATATCAATATATCTCGTGCTATCGGGGAAACTGCGGAGGAGCTAAAGAGCTGGGATAATTTACAACTTTCTTACTTGGGTCGTGCTAACTTAATTAAAATGGTTTCCTTTCCCCGCTTACTATATTTAATTCAATCCCTGCCTATTTTTGTCTCGTAAAGATACGCAAAGAATAACTACTTTATTTCGTAAATTCATATGGAACGGTGGCAGATCAAAAATTAGTATGAGAAAACTTTACCAGAAAAAAATTAACGGAGGTATTAATTTCCCTAATGTTACAGAGTACACGTATGCTGCAGGACTTAGATATTTACAGGATTGGCTTCATAATACTGATTTATATGCTGATACCAAACTGGAAACTCAATTTCTTCAACATATGGACCTGGTTTCCTTTTTGCACTCCCATGATCACGATATTCCTCAATCTTTGAGAGATAATCCCCTGTTGTGGAATGTAAGGAAGATCTGGCATATCCCAAATTGGGACTGAAAGCTTATAAATCTGTGCATCTCTCTTTCATGAAAAATCCCAATTTTCTTAGCGGTGCAGCCTCCTACCCCTTCTCTATTTGGAGAGTTAATGGTGTCTTTTCAGTTCGTCAGGTGATAAATCAATCCAGGAAGAGGGTGTTGTCTTTCACAGAAGCAGCGGGCAACTTTGAGGTAATTACAGCATATCCCCTAGCCTTCCTTCAAGCTCAATATTATGTATCTGCAGTTACACGTATGTTTTTCTCTATAGATTGGAGAAATCCACTATATACTATGCTCTTGCAATCCCCAGCAAAGCACAATGCTTTATCCCGTAATTACTCTTGTATTCGTGACACAATAGACTACTCTACTATCCGAACCGGGATGACGCAGTGGACGTCCCTCATTCCAACAATAACAGTCCCGCAGATGGTGAAGGCCTGGCACTTCTCAAGACCTACTCTCCCTGTTAGTTCTTATACTGAACTATTTCTTATCACCTTTCACTATAGTTATTTGTCACCCCTTCGTAGGTTTAAAATGGGGTCAATATCTTCCCATTGCTGTCTTAGATGCCTAGCTCCTGAAGCCGATCTGTTTCATTGTTTATGGAGATATCCTATTATCCGCCACTATTGGCTCCAAATTAAGAGATGCGCAGAATCAACCCTTGTCAATTTTGTCCCTTTCACATCTGAATGGGCCATATTTGGAATTCTCCCCATGAATCAAAGAATTGATGTAGGCTGTAGGCATATTCTTTTGGCAATATCCTTGGCAGGGAGAAAGGCTATCTTACAGGAATGGGTACATACTTCCCCCCCCACCTCTGACTCTCTTCAAAATAAAATTATTTAACTTATTTAGGATGGATTAGGTAGACAATGTTCTTAAGAAAGAAAGGAAAGTTGGGAAGTTTTTCCTAGTTTGGGAAACTTATATTTCTAATTTGATCACAATATTCAATTGCAAATACATAATAGCCTGAAACACACTTCATGGTATGAATACAGAATATTGGCCAATGATCCGCCAATAGAGGTCTAAGGGGGATCTCTTGTCTCGCGTTCATTGGTGTCTCCCTTCTATAAAACTGGTAATGTAACAGATATTGTGTTCGTGTTATCATGATCTTTTTGCCAGACAATCTTATTTACAGTGACAAAATTGTATCAGCCTGTGTCCACTTTTCATATCATTTATTGGCGATTTTATGTAACCAATTCATTCATGTGTTATTCTGAATGCATTCAATAAAAATATATTAAAAAAATAATAATTTTGTATGAATGTGGCAATGGGGCAGAGACTAATGTGAATGGTTGCTAAAGCATTGTAAACCTGTTAATAAAGAAAAATGGAATATTGATAGACTGTAGACTTGATTAATATTTATCAAATATCATTACTTTTCTTTAAAGTGAAGTGGTACTGCCCATAGCAACCAATCAGATTCTAGCATATTCTAGTAAATAATAGTTAGAATCTGATTGGTTGCTATGGGCCTTGAGTATTATTATTATTATAATTGATAAGGTGTCATACAGTTTTTGCAGCATCAAGTACTGGTATAAGCTATGTTTGATGAAAGAATCTTAGAATCATGGTAGAGACAAATTATGCAATAACATACAATGTCAATCTTCTACGTTGAAAGCAAAATATGCTGATCTTGTATTTCATTCTAATTTAGCAATGTTTTATAATATTGCAATATTATCAATTTTCAGCTTCCCGGTGATTCATGTCCTACTTGCCAGGCTTGTCTAGGAGAACTCTGCCCATGTGTGAACCAACATGACAGCTCTCATAGATGGATTGGTTTAAGATTTTGGTGGAACAGGACTCTTTCCTACTTCATAAATAGACCCCCAGAGAGTCCTAATTATAGTATAACTTTGCTAAGACAAGTAAGATATAAATAAAAGAGTTTTTATTATGCTTCCATTAGAGAAACCTTCTACAAAGTTGAGAAAGACCAGACAGAACATTGGTAGGGAATACTGAAGTTAACAGAATACTTAACATATATAAGACCTTTTTTCTGTTATTTCAAAACACAATACGTCAATATCGGTCCTCCTACATTCATTACCCCTGGCTTTATTGCTATGAGGTAGCAACGCTCCATTGTGCCACGGAGGAAGGGTTGAAGTTTAGATTAGATTGTTTTATTGTCACTTTCAGACCCATGGAAACAGTTCATAAACCTTTTTAATCATTGCCTACCAAGAGAACTCTGGACCAGCTAGTACGTTTACAATAAAGGATACCTAGTCTTCATTTACTTAAAGTTATGAAGTCAGGTATAAGTGGATATAGTTGTTGCAGCAGATAGTTATAAGGACGGTTTGAATAGTGCAAATGGCTGCAGTTGATAAAGCGATGAATCAAATGGAAGAATTTAAGTATAGGCAAAAAGCTCAATACTGAAGCACTGGACACTTATGGGGTGAAATCTCTTTTCTTAGTAAAGATAGTATAAAATAATAAATATCTTGTGCTCTCTCCAGCTATTTTAGCTAACCCCCGGCTAGATCGTGTGCTGTCTGACAGGCACAATTTAGAACAGTTAATTAAAGTGTTGAGTCTGCTCACAGTCTCCTTTGGTCAAGCGTTATTCTTAAAGATATCCCTTTTTGGAGATCGCTATTCTTAATGTATAAATATGTTTTTTTGAAAGACAGTGTGGAAGATTTCTCACTGCTTGTCAGTGGGTTTTTATTTTCCAGTAATAAATTTAATGGGTGTTTAATCTGTATTAAGAGTCAGATAAATCTGAGAGAGTGGTGGTCAGTCTGTGTCTATGACAAAGCTGGGCACACAATGGCAAAGTATCTAACAATATGATATATGATTAGGGACATGAGACACATTAACCCATTGCTGGGGATGGGTCCATAACCCATTGCTGGGGATCCCCACAAAGAATGGCCCTATTTCGATAAGGCCGTTCTCTCCCAGCCAGTTTCGAACTGGCTGGGATATCGATTGCTTTTACCTCGAAGAGGCATAGCAATCGATCCCTGGAGCACAGAACTCAGTGCTCCAGAAAAGGTGAGTGGCTAAAATAACCCCAACCCTTCCCCTAATTCTAACCCTATCCCTCCCCTTCCATTACCTTAACCCTAACCCTCCCTTCTCCCTAGCCTGACCCTAATACCCTAATACTCCCTTTTATATAGCCTAACCCTAAGACCTCCCTTCCTGCAGCCTGACCCTAACCCTTCTCTTCTATAGTCCTAACCCTAACTATCCATTCCTAAGCGCCTAACCCTAACCCCCTCTAATACTAAAATGCCCCATCTGGCGGGTCTGTGAAAATGAATAGGGGAGTATGCAGATCGGCACACTCACCCATTCCCAAAAATCTAAAATGGCCCCCTATTCGAAATGGAGACAGACGAAAAGTAACTTTCGTCTGTTTCTATTTCGCAAAATGGGCCATCGCTTATAGCAGAAACCAACCTGGTCTTTGAATCAAATCCCACAATGCAATGCTGTGTCAGCATCGTTGTGCTGTACACACTGATAGGATTCTCTGTATGGTTTACTACTACACATGCTCAGAAGTGGAGAGCACGCAGTCACGTCTAATTCAGATCTGAGCGCAACATGGGCATCAGCAGCTTGCGTTCTGGTATATTGAGGGAGCAAAGGGGTGGAAGGGAGTAGTCAATGTACAAGGGCATGCACAAGCAAATGCACACGATTCAGAGATGAATACAGACGTTAAAAAAGCCTGTTTATGTCAAATCAATTATACTTCCAACACATTACATGTCAGAAAGGGCTGCCAGTGTATTGTGCATGTGTTACTTAATTTATAAATACAGTAAAAAAAAAAAGAATTGGAAAAGCATTAGTGTGTTCATATTACAAATGAAGTGTTCACACTATTTATAACATTTTATACAGTATACAACACTACTATTGCGCAATGTATTTGGGTACTGTACGTAGCTGCTTAGGGCAATCCAAAAGACACTGTTGTGTGCATTTTTGGAACAGATATAACCTGCACAAGTTTAGCTAATACTATATATATATATATATATATTTATATATATACACACACACACAGTATATAATATATACATCCTGAATGTACAGTGTATACACACATACATTATATAAGCACACATTTAGCATGTGCAATATACACAAATACAGTATATAATACACACATTCAGCATGTGCAGTGTACACACACATACAGTATATAATATACACATCCAGAATGGACAGTGTATACATACATACATTATATAAGCACACATTTAGCATGTGCAATATACACAAATACAGTATATAATACACACATTCAGCATGTGCAGCGTACACACACATACAGTATATAATATACACATCCAGAATGGACAGTGTATACATACATACATAGCGGGGGCCACACCCCTCATTCATATTTCATATGGTAGTTACAGTCCCAGGATCCTACCTTAACATTTCCGCAGTCAGTCCTTCCCGTACAATGTACAGCCCGTCCCTGCTTCTTGCCGGTTGCATTCTCCGCCTAGAAAATCTGATTTCCAAAAAAAGATAATCAGAAAGTTCCTTTTTGGATGTTTCTTTGTCAAATACTTACCATTTACAAATTTTTTTTTAGAATGGGTGAGTATGCCGTTCTGCATACTTCACCCATTCTCCTTCGGAAGGACGATATCCCTCCGCCGCTGCAGTTGCCGGACCAAGGGGCAGCTGAGTAAATTTTCTGTGCGGGGTAGGGAGGGTTAGGGTCAGGCTGCTGGGGAGGGAGGGTCAGGGTCAGGCTGTGGGAGGAGAGTTAGGGTCAGGCTACAAGTAAGGGAGTGTTAAGGTCAGGCTGCCAGGAAAGGTGGGTTAGGGTTAGGGTAGTAAGAGGGGAGGGTTAGGGTTAGAATTAGGGAAAGGAGTTTGGGACTATTTTTCCTTACCATTTCGGAGCACGGAGCTTTCGGTGCTCCGTGGATCGATTGATATGTCTCATCGAGGCATATGCAATAGAAATCCCTGCCAGTTCGCAACGTGCTGGGAGGAAATGGCCATTTCAAAATTGGGCCATTCTGACTGGAGCCCCACACCCCTTTCTGTTCTGTACAGTCCCACCATCAGAATACCTCCGGAACCAGAATTCTGTCATGTCCATCCTGGTACTTAGCGAACAGAAAATGCCGCCTTTGTTTAATTCTGGATCCGGACCATAGTTATTACTATAAATGGTAAGTTTGGAACATCATTGACTACTTTACCATTTAAATATGGCTAACAATATACTCCTTTTTGGCTACCATGACCATTACAGCTTCCTAGTTTTTTATATTAATGGCTGTCAAAATCTTGTGGGGAGAACACTGAATAATCATCTATAAAGTTACAAATATAATATAAAATATAATAATAATAATAATAATATAATAGATATAGCAGTAATAATAGCTGCAAGCCTACATACATGTTCCCCCGGACCCACTGTTATATTACAGGTGCGATCATCTATACTATACCCCAGGTGACTGCTTGTCTGTGAGAAACGTATGGAGCTCTGCAATGAATACTTTCCAAGCAAGTCTGTCTGTGATCTATTCAAAATGACATTTTTCAAGAGTAAATATTGTTTTTGGTGTCTAAAAGTGAAATGCAAATTGACTAATAGCATCTAGTAGTCTCCTCGGGGAGTGTGGTTTATTAAAGGAAAGCAGTGAAATTAGATCTCAGTGCCTGGGCAGCCCTCTAATGTGAGAATCAAATAACCATGTGTTGTTTGGCCAGCGTTCAGTCTGCATTGTTATCAGAAGAATGAGAGAGTCTTTGCTCTTTAGTCCTTGACCTTAGCTGCTATGCAACCATTTGATCATGCCTTAATCCAGCTCCTAACATGGTCACATCACGCATGATCGCAGGCTGGATGCTTGTAAAATCACTAACGTCTGATATCACTGAAGTTTATTTAACACTTTTGCATTAGGGGATTTCCAAAGAGCTAAAGGTAATTATCTCCAAAAATGACCAGAGATTTCACCGTAGCACCATCCAAGGAATTTTCTAAGTTTATCATCTATTTATTTTTAGTAATATTCTAAATGTTAGCTAAGAGAACAATAGCAGTAAAGAAACTGTATAGCCGTGTACTTTAATGTAACAAAATTCCCAAACATCTGTCAGTATGAAGCAATAACAGGTTCTGTCGACTGATAACTGAATCTATTTTAACTTAGTGCTGGTTCCAGTCAAATGATTGCTGTTGATGTCTCTTATTGCAGATCACTGACATTTCCTAAACACCTTTTGGCATGCTGCAAATGGATGGGGAAATGCTGTTCCAGCGAAGTCAGCCAACCCACGCAACACAATCACATTTTATATGTATGTAAGGAGAGATTATAAATCCTCACATCAGAAATACATTATTGCCGTTACTTATTATTGTTTAAGTTTATATAGAAATATTAGAATTTTTGTTTTACAATGAAGAGGCAGAAAAGCTGTCACTGAAGGGGAATGTGACCCCCTATGTAACCTGACAGTAAGATGGAGATAAAAGTGCATTATAGAGAGGACCAGGGAAGGTCAACCAGCATCTTGTACTCTTCCTCCCAATTTACTTTAGGGCCTGCTGATGTTGGACCGGATTCACACTTAAGTGTGAAATACGTACGCACGGATTCGCAAAGATACGCTCCTAAGTTGCAAGGCAGCACCCATGACACTCTCCTCACACTTACGGATTTTAGCAGACTTCCGCCACCAGAGGGCAACCTTAAGTCTACGTGCGTATATTTAGGCTTAAGTTGCTTAGGTGTGTGCGCACTTTCTTAACCGCGCCCATATTAGGCCATTTAAAGGCCTCCCCCCACCCACTTTCACATAACTTTCTACGTACTGAGGACTGGCTCGCCCCTTTGGACGTATCTCACTAAGTACGGATATGAAGTCTGTGCCTAATGGATTTCCATGAATAAATCCTATGTAGCTTGCGTAAAAAAAAGTTACTACGCATGCGCAGTTTATCCGATCATAAAATACGCACGGAAAAAGTAGAAAAAAATTTATCCGGTCCGTTGTGTATCCACTCCAGTAATAGATGTAAGCTTAGTCAATTTCCTTTTATTGAGTCATTGATACATTTACAGATTTGAATTAAAATATTATTTAGCAAATGGCAGAATACAAACAACAAAGGTATTATCCTAGCACAAATATAGTTCTTTGTTCTCTAAGAAATGTAATCTCATACTGTATAAAACACTACAAAACTAAAGACCTAACATTTCACAGTAATTATAGCAATTCCCACAATTCCTGTGCTCTAATTGTTCTTCTTTACCCACTGCTACTCTGCCTTGTTACTCCTTACATTGGTTGGCTGTCCATTACTTTAATCAATATATATATATTCAGACAAGCCTTGTCTGTAAGTAAAAATAATGGTCAAACTAATTGTTGAGAAAGTGTTCGATGAAAGATGTAGCAATAAAATATAGACATTGGAAGTTTTCCAATGTTCGAAAAATATATGATCATGCATGTATAAGAATGTTATATAAAATAATTTAGAATGTAAGACAGACGCCATCTAAAATTCTGACTGGGACATATCTCTATGTATTAGAAGTGTTATAATAATGAATAAAGCTTAAATTTATATTTCAGTGTAAAGTCTATAAAAATTTACTTATTAATGTAATCAGTAATGATAACATATCTCTATAGACAGGAACTAAGCTTGTTTACAAGCAGAACAGACAGCTCATCTGTCAACATCAACTTTATAAAGAAAAAGAAAAGGCTTCACATTAAACGGTGCAGGACAAGTAAATGGAATATATGAACAACACATTCAATAAGGAGGGTTAGGACGAGGGTGAAGATTAAGAGAAAAGGTGATTATATCTAATAATTTTTGATATGCAGATTATTGGGAGCTAAATTATAATGGTGCTTAACTAAATAGATTAAAAATAGATCGGGGGACATGCATTGATATTTATATGGATGGGGAACATATAATAATATTTATGGATGGGGGACAAGCATTAATATTTATATGGATTGGTGGACAAGCATTACTATTTATATGGATCAGGGGACATGCATTAATATTTAAATGGATCAGGGGACATGGATTAATATTTATATGGATGGGGGACATGCAATACTATTTATGGATTGCTGGACAAGCATTAATATTTATATGGATTGGGACAAGCATTAATATTTATATGGATCGAGGGATAAGCAATAATATTAAATAGGACCAGGGGCCATGACTTATGCGGTGGCATGCTATTAACCCTTCCGCTTATGGTACTATAATGCACAGCATGCTCTGCAAAACATGGGCATGCTGTGCCTTCTAGTACTATATGCGGCAGCATGCTAAGGGTAAATAACATGCAGCGGTATGTATTTTTTTGTCTAAAATAACATTTTTAAAATTTTTATTATTGATTTTTTAATGTGTACTTTTTTTTAACAAAGGAGCACATTATGCAGTGATTTTTGAAGATAATTCACTGTGAGTACAAGCTAATTCGCTTCAAATTAACCCTTCAAAAATTGACCCACATCAATGTTGATAATAAATCACCAGCACAAAGTGTTCCTTTGTAAATCTGGCTATTTGGGAATTCAAGTTCGACATATTGTGGATCATGTGGACAGATTGTTGGGAGGGGCTGGGAATGACCCAGCAATCTTGGTGCATGTTGGTACCAATTACTAAGTTAGAGGAAGATGGGGTGTCCTAAAGAATGCTTTCAGGGACCTGGGACACAAACTTAAGGCAAATACATCCAAAGTAGTATTTTCGGAAATACTACCTATGACGCGCTAGACCAGGGAGGAAGTGGGAAATTAGGGAGGTTAATGTGTGGCTAAGAGATTGGTGTTTTTTTTGATTGGTGTTGGTGATTATTGTATTGGTGGATTTTTAGAGCATAGGGCTGACTTCTTGGTCAGATGCCATTTTTTTTGTCATGATGGATTGCACCTGAATGAGGAAGGGGCTGCTGTGCTACGGGAGAGGATGGTTAGAGGGTTTGAGGATATTTTAAAATAGGCTGCTACAGCAAATTTAAAAGGCTGCAAAGCTAGGTCAAGTTTTAATTATGGGGGATTTTAATTATCCTGGTATTGCTTGGAGTACTGAGACTTGTGGTATAGTTAGAGGAAACAGGATTCTGAATACACTAAAAGACCATTACATTTCCAAAATAGTAGAGAATCCAACTAGGAACCGGACTATACTGGACCTAGTAATTACAAATAACGTAGAGGTTATATCAAATAGTTAATTAAGGCAGCACTTGGGAAATAATGACCACATTTGAAATTAGTTTCCAGAAGCAACAGTACAAGGGATCAAATAAGACTTTACATTTTTGAAAATGTTAATTTTAATATGCTGTATAAAAGACAAACATAAAGGAATCAAATCTAAACCAATGTGGATAAATAAAAAGGTAAGGGAAGAAATGCAAAAATAGAAAATGAAAAACAAGTTTCAAAAGAAAGTGAGACAAACCCTAAAAGGATTTTTTAAGTATAGAAATGGCAAAAGGATCAGAAAAAACAATATAGGACCCCTAAATAATGAGATGGGTGGATGATAAGGAAAAAGCAGAGGTATTAAACACTTTCTTTTCTTCAGTATTTACTAGAGAGGAACAAATGGTAGTAATAATACATAAGAATGAAAGTGTAACTCTACCATTACTTAATACTTGTCTGACAAAGGAAGAAGTCCAAAGGCATTTAAATAAAATTAAGATAAACAAAGCTACAAGTCCTGATGGCATACACTCCAGGGTTCTTATTGAGCTAAACTCAGAAATTGCTAGAACGTTATTCCTAATTTTCATAGATTCCATTTCATCAGGCTGTGTACCAAGGGATTGGCGTATAGCAGATGTAGTGTCATTGCTTTAAAGGGAATGAGATCACAACCAGCTTATTATAGACCTGTAAGTCTGACATCAATGTTTGGGAAACTGCTGGAAGGTATACCATGGGGTAATATTCAGGATTACTTGGTGTGCGGTAAGATTATTAGTGGGAATCAGCATGGATTTGTGAGGGATAGGTTATGCCAAACTAACCTAATTAGCTTCTAAGAGGAAGTTATTTTGAACTTAGACCAGGGTAGTGCAGAAAGTAGTGGTCTATTTAGATTTTCAAAAGCCTTTCATACAGTGCCACACAAAAGGTTGGTCCGCAAAAATAAGGGAACTCAGTCTAGGAAACAACATTTGTACTGGTTCAAAAATGAAACAGTTGTGATAAATGGAACATTTTCTAATTGGTCAAAAGTTTTAAGCAGTGCACCTCAAGGTTCAATGCTGGGACCACTCCTTTAAAAAATATTTATTAATGACCTTGGTGATGGTTTAGAGAGCAAAGTTTCCAATTTTACAGATGACACTAAACTATGTAAGGTATTAGAATCAGAGTAAGATGTAGCTTCTCTGAAGAGGGATTTGAATAAACTAGAGGATTGAGTGGCCAAATGGAAGATGAGGTTTAACATAGATAAATGTAACATTATGCATTTAGGGATCAAAAACAAGCATGCAATATATAAATTAAGTGGGGTAAATTTAGGGGAATGCTTAATTGAGAAGGATTGCTCATGGACAATAGACTTAGCACTAGTGCTCAAAGTCAAGCAGCAATTGCAAGGGCAAATGAAGTATTAGCATGTATAAAATGGGGCATAGATACAATGGAAAAGAGTGTAATTTTGCCACTATATAAATCGTTGGTAAGGCCTAATCTCAAATATGGAGTTTAGTTCCGGACACCACTCCATAAAAAAGACATTTTTGAAATAGAAAGGGTTCAGAGAAGGGAGACAAAATTGATAAAGGGTATGAAGTCATTGAGCTATAAGGAAAGGCTAGCCAGTTTAGTCATGTTTAGAGGCGTCTAAGAAGAGATATGGGACCGGATTCAGAGATCTGTATTTTGAAGTTACACAATTATACGCATGCACGCCACAAAGTAACACCCATGCCATTCTTACATGGCCATTTTGTCTGTGACTTACGCCACCATAGAGCACCCTTCTCCCTATGTGTGTAGTTACGGGCGTATGTTACGGTATGTACGTGTGTATCTATCTAACCGCGCCCTCAAATGCCCATTTAAATGCATCCCCCGACCAGTCTCACGTAACTTCTACCGTCCGGATAAAAACCACGCCCCTCCATACGTATGTCCCTAAGTGCGATTCACACGTACGTGCCTAAATATTACGTAACTTGGAAAAAGGTACTACGCATGCGCAGTTGATCCGATCCTAAAAATATACAAGCAACTCCATGTGAAAATGAAACTCTGAATCCGGTCCATGATTACTACAGCCATAGCCAAAAATTTTGAGAATGACACAAGTATTGGCGTTCACAAAGTTTGCTGCTTTAATGTTTTTAGACCTTTTTGTCAAATACTACTATGGTATACTGAAGTAAAATTATAAGCATTTGTAATAGTTGCAGCAGCACAAACTCTTTCACTCCTGGCTGCTTGAGCAGTCAGAATATAGCCCTCACTGCTAGTTGCCTTTCTGTTCCCCTGATTGTTGTTAAGCAACTGGAATACACTAGCCCTGAAAGGCCTGCAGAAGCCACTCTCAGCCAGGAGTCAGACCAACCAGAGCTGGGAGGCTTTCCAGCTCTGATTGGTTGTTTAGTGTTTAAATACCCAGCATGGAGAACCAGGGTTGCTGACTCTCCCAGAATGTCTGGGAGATTCCCTAAATTCGTGCAGTTCTCCCGGTATCCCAGTAGAGCCTGCAAATCTCCTGCAAGGAACTTGAGGCTCGTGGTTTCAGAGAAACCACAGCCTCAAGTCCTGCCCCCTGCCCGGAAACACTAGTATCCTAGTGTTGCTAGGGACAGAGGGACTTTATGACGCAATTTGCACCATCAAGCCCTGCCCACATCCCCGTTAAAGCTAAAAAATGATTATTTAATTACCAAGGGGTGGTGCTTAATGACACGATTTGCATAAACTACATCATTCGGCCCCACCTCCATGCATCTATGGCTTCCCTCCGGGATCTCCAGTACCTGTCCCAGTTTTCTCTTGGAATCTGTTGTCTGTGTTCTGGACATGGGCCTGTATTTTTTAACGTAATCTATTGCAGCCCAGCCTATCTCCACCATCAGAGGCTCTAGCGAAGACTCCGTTAGTTAGACTCCGCGATCTGGTGTGCGGTCAACCCGGGTAACATAACACATTTCATAAGTATCAAAGGCTTTAATCGACAATTACATTAAGTTGATGCAAAGAGGCAATATTTGCAGTGTTGACCCTTCTTATTCCTCTGCAAATCTGGCATGCTGTCAATCAACTTCTGGGCCACATACTGACTGATGGCCTAATCAATGCTTGGAGCTTGTCAGAATTTGTGTTTTTTTTTGTCCACCCCCCTCTTGAGGATTGACCAGAAGTTCTCAAGGGGATTGTCTGGGGAGTTTCCTGGTTATGGACCCAAAATTTTACTGTTGTGTTCCTAAGCCACTTAGTTATCACTTTTGCCTTCTGGCAAGGTGCTCCATCATGCTGGAAATAGCATTGTTCATCACCAAACTGTTCTTGGATGGTTTGGAGAAGTTTCTCTTGGAGGATGTTTTTGGTACCATTCTTTATTCATGGCTATGTTCTTAGTTAAAATTTTGAGTGAGCCCACATCCTGGGCAGAGAAGCAACCCCACACATGAATGGTCTCAGGATGCTTTACTTTTGGCATGACATCACAGGGCTGATGGTAACGCTCACCTTTCCTTCTCCAGATGCTCCAAACAATAAAATGGATTTCATCAGAGAAAATTACTTTACCTCAGTCCTCAGCAATCCAAACCCTGTACCTTTTACAGAATATCAGTCTGTCCCTAATGTTTTTTCCTGGTGGGAAGTGGCTTCTTTGCTGCCCTTCTTGACACAGGCCATCCTTCAAAAATCTTTACCACACTGTGCATGCAGATGCACTCACACCTTCCTGCTGCCATTCCTAAGCAAGCTCTGTACTGGAGGTGCCCCTATCTCACGGCTAAATCAACTTTAGGAGATGGTCCTGGCGCTTGCTGGACGTACTTGGGCACCCTGAAGCCTTATTCACAACTATTTAACCTCTCTCCTTGAAATTTTAATGATCTGATAAATGACTGATTTAGGTACAATGTTACTAGCAGCTGTTACACGCTGCAATATAGCAGCAGCGTGTAATATTATCTATCTTATACTGTTGCAGGGTACTCCTGTCCATGTTTCCCCTGCAGCATTCCTTTTTGGTAGGGATCCTAGCTGATTACTTTGCAGCTGGGATGCCTTAGCTGAGGATTTGTCTGTGTGCATTCGTCAGCAAATGGGGATGTGGCTCTCCCCTTAAATAGCTGTCAGCTGATAACCTCCTTGATGGTCATAGATTCTATCTTCTAGTGTTCCTGTTGTTATATCAGTTCATATACTGTGTGCTTCTCTCTGTCTTATTTATTATACTTCTATTCTTGTACCAGTGCCTCCTGCATGTGTGAGCTGAGTAAGTGCTCCTGTTTGTTTGGTCTGTCTGCTTGTTATCTGTGCTCTCTTGTATTTTGCTGTGTTTTGTGCTGCAATCTGCACTACTCTGATTTTATCCAGTCTACCTATTAGTGCTTCTGTTCCTCTGCATACTTTGCTTTTGGTGCTTTCCTCCTGTACCATTCTGATTATGACAGTCTGCCTGTGAAAATTAATGTGTCATTCTCAAACCAATCTGTACTTACTTTGTCTGGCCAGTACAGTGCAATCTGTACTTATATTGCTTACTCACTTGCAAGCCAGCTTACCTGGTCAATACAGTGCAGTATCTGTACCTACCTTACTCACTCACTTGCACGCTGGCTTGCCTGGCTATATTGTGCTTCTCCTATGCTTACCTAATCTCACTTCCTTGCACGTCAGCTTGTCTGGTCAATATAGTGCAACTCTTGTACTTTATCTCATTCTCCTGCACGCCAGCTTGCCTGGCTAATTTAGTGCAGTACATATATTTACCTAGTCACTCACTCTCCTGCATGCCAGTCTGTCTGGCCTATTTTGTGCAATACTTGTACCTGCCTTGTTTCAGTTTCCAATACGCCAGAATGTATGGTCCATAACTGCTTTGCCTATTCTTGCCTTGTCTCACTGATTGCACTTCAGCCAGTCTGCTCTCCTATTAGCCTCACATCCTGCCTATTTTTTTTTATAGCCTTCTCAGGCTTACCTTCTATCTGGTCTATTCTGTATGTCTGTCAGTCCTTATATTGTGTACTATCTCTCGTACCCGTACCTACCTATCTTACTTCACCAGCCTCCTGTTCTGTATTGGTGTCTTCTTGTGGTCTCCTGGTCTTTCATTCTCTCATTCCTGTGGGACTTTCCACCAGGGGCTGCAACCTGCTATTTGGGTGCAGCCATGTCCATCCCCACCATCAAGGTCTCTAGCGAATACTACCTGATAGTTAGACTCCGCGCATTGGTGTCTCTTAACTGCAGCAATATCCTTGCCTGTGAACAGCAGCAATATCCTTGCCTGTGAAGCCATTTTTATATGCAAATTGCCATCAACAGTAGACTTAATGGCCTTTTGGCCATGGCTGTATATACAAATACATCATAGATCAATACAAAGAACTTCCATGGAAACTTTTTACCCCAAGGACTGTACACAGGATATGGTTAGAAGAAAGGAAGTTTCACAACCAGTAAAGGAAAGAGTTCTTTAGAGTAAGGGCAGTCAAGATATAGAATTCACTGCCAGGGAAGGTTGGGATGGCAGACTCACTTGATATATTTAAGAAAGGGTTAGACAATTTTTAGTAGAAAAGGGCACCCCGGGTTATCAGGACCATTAATTAAACTGAGGGACAGTAGCGGAGCCAGGAAAAAATAGGATGTTATCTTGGATCAGCAGGGATTTTTTTCAGATTGCAATATATTGGAGATTGCTTCATCTGGATCAATTTCAATTATAAAGATAGGGATTGCAGGAGATCCATAATAGGTTGAATTTGATGGACTGGTATCTTTTTTTTTTTAAACCTCATCAACTATGTTACTATGATAATAAAAACCTACTGGATTCTTCTCATTAATAAATACAACCTGTCACACTGCCCATACAATCTGTCACTCTGACCATAAAAACACTGCCCATACAACCTGTCACACTGACCATACAACATCTCACACTGACCATATAATCTGTCACACTGACCATACAACTTCACACTGACCATAAAAACACTACCTATACAATCTGTCACACTGACCATAAAAACACTGCCCATACACTCTGTCACACTGACCATAAAAACACTGCCCATACAATCTGTCACACTGACCATAAAAACACTGCCCATACACTCTGTCACACTGACCATACAATCTATCACACAGCTCCCTCCATTGTTTGCTTACCTTTTAATTACTTCCTTTCTCTTCTTCAGACTTCCTTTCCCTGTGTCTTTTCTGTGTTCTTCTTCATCTGTTTTCCTGTCATCTTCTCTTGATACCCGTTGGTCATGACGTCATCACGTGTCAGTTGCGATGTCATCACACCCATCACGACCTTGCTAAGGAATCATGGTACTGTGCAGGTTAAAAAGTTTAAAGAGCACAGCGCACTGGTTCCGCCATTTAAAAGAGTTGGAGCGAGGCTGTGGGGTGCACCAGGAGGGAACATAATAACAAACACAGAATGGAAGTTGCTCAATCAATTTATAGGTAAATGCAAACAGGTGCATGAAAGGCAGGGGTTAATCTGCTAGCCACAGAAACAAAGGAAAAAATAGCCCCAGCAACA
>WWET01000036.1:1037979-1053268 GCA_011038615.1 Limnodynastes dumerilii | reverse complement strand
ATGGAGATGACCAATTTCATGGAGGCCAAGATGTAATGAAAGAATCTTGTTAATCAGCTGCAGCGTCACTTTTAGCTTTTCTATAAGGATAGTAATGAAAGTATTTGACAATGTAATAATCAATAAATACTGACATTTTTATTGTAAAATAGTTTTCCTGGCAGTGCTAGATACACCTATGGGTGGAGCTATTCACAGGACACACCTCTTTGGCACTACAGGACACACCTCTTTGGTGCAGCACCTTGATAGTACTTGTACAATCTCCCTGATATTCATTTGCAAAAGTAGGCAACCATGTTATACTGTCTATCTGTAAAATAAAACACAGAAACGTCAGTTACACATATTTGCGCAAATATATGATAAGCCACCAGCCACCGTCAAGGCCTTTCTGCATATGGTGGTCCTAACTCTAACAATGAGAGTCCCAATGTTAGGTCATATATATATGTTTTTAAATTGAAAGCTAACTTTCCTCAGGAGACACCCCTTAAAGTCTCCAAAATGGCTGCTGTGGAACAACACCCCCTGCTCCCAGACATGCCCACAAACAGTACAAACACAGAATGGAAGATGCTCAATGGCATAATAACCAATGGCAGTGCAAGACATTTACATGTACTGTATGGGCCGTATCCTGACCGCTGCTGCTGCTAAAGACATAAGTACTAAAACGAGCTCTATTCTGCATACATATTTCTTATTCCTAAACTATAATAAATAATGTTATCCTACTGAAAAAATGTTTTAATTTTTGCCTGGCATTGTTGGCATGGTATAGATACATGGGAGAGTCTGTGCCAATAGTTGCTATATTACTAAATAACTGTATTTTAGGCTAGTGGAAATAACTACAATGTCATGTGATGTAGATACCCATTTCTTTTAAAAATATATGCTAAACTTGAAAGGGTGGAGTTTGTGTTTTTTCCATATAAACCAATCAATAGGTGATTATTTTGAACGGTGGTCTTGGTTGCTGTAAAGATAACTTTACTAATGTATTTGGATTATCCACTCATTAATATGTTCCCCAATCCCTGACAGCAGATACAATTTAAACACCTTCCACTTATCATAGATTGCAGCTAGTAGCAGGGGATCCATGATAGACTATTCGAGTCACCTTTCATTCAGGTTAGTTATTTTCACACACTGTATAATAGTATACATTTGAGAGTGCAATACTCCGCTCAATCATTTTCAACCTAAGACCTACAAATTGTACTGAACTACATGATATGTTATTACTCTTCATGTACCTACGAAATATTCATTGTGAACACTAGCTTGAATGCACCTGATACTTATCCGTTTAAACTATTTTCCTGTGCAATCACAAATTGAATGCATTTAGGACAATTTATATAAAATTCCAATGTACTTTTCTTGTTGTCTAAGTAATCCATCAGTAGCGAATTATGCGCAATTTCTTTTAGGATAAAGTTAATCAAATATATAACAATAGCAAATACCATCTGTATATAACCGCAGTGGTAGTTACTCTGAGTGAAGATTTAATGGGTAGAAATTGAAGTAAGAAAATACTCTGAATGATAACACAGCTGAACTGCTGCTGTTACATATAAAATATAGATAATGGGACGGCTGGGAAAATAGTAGATAATGAAAATTATAGCATTTTATATATCTGTGCGTCTCATGGGGGCTCAGTGATACATACACAGCAGCAGTTATAAAACTATATGACTGAGAGCTTTTCAGAGACTGGGGATCATTGTGTAAATTATATTACAGCAGTTTAAATAAACCCAAAATAATAAAAAAAAAATTTTTACCCTATTTCTTTAACTCCTTCTTTATGTTGTTTGCCTATTTCTTAATGTTAGAACCCAATTTTATGGCTCTTTCAGTTGTAGAATCCCTTTTCATTTTTATGCTTCTTGGCAATTGGATATCTGTGTTCTCAATGGGGTGATCTGTGTCAGTTTGTGTTTAAGGCCCGTATTCAGAGTACCGGACATATAACATATACGTCCAGTGTTTAGCGATTTTTACTACTGCGCATGCGTAGTCATTTTTTAACGTAATCTGCGTATCTTTTTCTTACGTAGATTGCTTTACGTAGATTTCAGACTGCATTTACGCAATCTACGTAAGGAAAAGATACGTAGATTACGTTAAAAAATTACTACGCATGCGCAGTAGTAAAAATCGCTAAACACCGGATATATATGTTATACGTCCAGTACTCTGAATATGGGCCTAAGATCCATCTAGTGCAGGTATAGGCAAGCTGTGGATCTGCAGGTATTATGTAACTACAAGGATGATCCAATAGCATAGCCAAGCAGATATCTGGCAGCGAATGATGAGACTTCTAGTCAGAGGTGTAGTGTGGATTAATGACACTTGGATCTGGTGATTACTATGGCACCCCCTCCAGCCCTATCCTGCCAGAGTGTAGTGTGCCAGGGAGTAGGGTGAGCATGTTCCCTGATATTTGTTGGTTAAAAGCAAGTGTTGTGTTTACTTACATGAATATTGATTGTCAAGTTATTTTCTATGGCCTTGATTCAAAGTTAAGAGTAAAATTGAGAATTCATGGAAATCTACGCACGTGTAAAATCCACAATATCGATTCAGAGAACATAAAGAACCCGATTAAGCACTCCCCCGGTGTCGGCAGTGCTATGTAAGGACGTAGATCTTTGCTGCGTATACTTGACTTAGGGCTGCCCCCTCCTCCGCCCCCGTTTTTAAGTGCCTAAAGGCACTTCCGAGGGCCATAGGGCACCCTTAACTACCTGTGCACAGTAGATTCCCCAGCCCTCCCAGCCTAATTTACATCCCTACCCCCCACTCACTTTACAGAACTAATCCCTCTTACAACCCCCCTTACCTTAAAAACTAGAAATGTAGTAAATATCCGGACGGACCCCCTATGCAAATTGCATTGTCAGTATGACTACGCATCCGCAGTGGCTCAGTCCGGAATAATATGCACCTAAGAAGCATCAGCCCTCAATTAGCTGTGAATCGGTCGTGCGTTTAGTTTCTTAAAATTGACGCACGTGTAAAATCCACAATATCGATTCAGAGAACATAAAGAACCCGATTAAGCACTCCCCCGGTGTCGGCAGTGCTATGTAAGGACGTAGATCTTTGCTGCGTATACTTGACTTAGGGCTGCCCACTCCTCCGCCCCCGTTTTTAAGTGCCTAAAGGCACTTCCGAGTGCCATAGGGCACCCTTAACTACCTGTGCGCAGTAGATTCCTCAGCCCTCCCTCCCAGCCTTATTTACATCCCTCCCCCCACTCACTTTCCAGAACTAATCCCTCTTACAACCCCCCTTACCTTAAAAACTAGAAATGTAGTTAATATCCGGACGGAACCCCCTATGCAAATTGCATGGTCAGTATGACTACGCATCCGCAGTGGCTCAGTCCGGAATAATATACACCTAAGAAGCATCAGCCCTCAATTAGCTGTGAATCGGTCGTGCGTTTAGTTTCTTAAAATTGGTTATGATTCAAAGTTACGTAACTAAATGCACTGATTAGGAGTCTGAAAAGTCAATATTTTTTTTGTTGTTTTAAAAATAGCAAGTACTCTCATTAACATATGTAAACAAAAATAGCATTAAAAATGCAACTTTAAATACAAAAAGTTATGACATACTTAACAAAACACATAAATGCATACTTCATGAAGTTATAAATACAATTATCCACTATACATAGAGAGTTTTATAAACATTTTAAAAATGTAACTTTAAATAAGATAAACAAACACAAACAACCAATACAGTTCAATAGTAAATCTAATGGTATTTGGTCAATTTTAAGGGAAAATAAAAACAGGAGTGACCTCAACTAAGTAAGTGATGATGCATGGGCTCACACTAAACAATACGGTTCATCAACTTATGGGTGGTCGAGGGCTACCATAACTTTTCCTGTACATATGTTACATTACGCAAAGCACTACCTGTGAATCAGTTCTATACTGTACATTAGTAGCCCGTGTGCAGCTCATTTGCAATTAAGAGTCTAGCCCCTCTAGCCACGTATGCGGGACTCATCTGTTTTTATGAATGAATCATTCGGCCATGAATTCCATGAGTATATTTGGGTTCTGGGCATGTGCAGTTTAACTGATCGTAAAAACACGCACAGAGATTCTGCACTTACTTAAGTGTGAATACAGTCCTATGTGCCTAAATCTGTGGAGAAAATGAAGATTGAAGATAGCCACCATTACACATCTTCCTCCCTGGATCTGCTCAAATAACACATCATCCCCCACCCCTTCATTACACATTCCCTTTCTCCATCCATAACCCCTGATATACAACACCTATATTATAGTATGTGTCATTCCCAGACCCATAATATTCCCGTCTTGTGATTTATATAGTGTGCCAATCCAGACACATAATATTATTCTACATGTAATACTTAAATATTAGAGATCTGGTGGTGGCACATTATAAAAAGTACATGTGGGGCATACTCAGAGCCTCCATCAAGGGCTGGGACTGGTTTCCCGATACTCCCCTTAGCTCTCCAGCAGCAGGTATCAGCAGTATCTTACCGCCGATTCTTTCTGCTGGAGGGCGGTATATCAGCGTCCGATGCTCAGGGAAGGACTTTCCTGTGCATCGGCTTGCTCTGTGAATCATAACTGCCAGTCTACTGCACTCACATATATGTGTCATCATGGGTGTCATCACATAGAGGGGTGGAGCACCATACCCCATGTCCCCTTTAAATTTCTAGTGGTGGCCCCAGTATACAAAGGTTCCAGGAATGTCATACTATAATATATGAAGATTATATTACACTATATACTGCATGTAGTGAGACATTACCAGACCCTAATCTACCCCACATTTATTATAGCATAGTAGTATGTCATTCCCAAAACCCTTAAGTAAACCAAATGTGCTGGACCTTTTTCAAAGATGGAAGCGTTTATGTACAAATATTGCATTTATTTGTAATCTACATAAACTCACAGTGATCCGTAACAGACAGCCTTTCACTCTGATCCTGAGTGATCCTGCCTCCTTCAATTTGATTGGCTAATGAGAAACCATCAGAGAACATAGTATTGGCTTTTCCAAAATCAGAGCAACGGGGCTGCATCATTTGACTTTCTCTTTGTATGTAGGTACCTAATGGCATTTAAGAGTGCCATAGGGCTATCTTATCTTACCGTGCATAGTATCCTTCATAAAAAGGAAACAATGCATGGACAATGCCTCCCCCCCCCCGCTCTATCCGACTCCTCCCACTTCTACCTAAACAGTCCCCGAGGCGGCATTAGGCCACCTCTTTCTACTAAACTACTCCATGCGGTCTTTAAAGACCGCATGGAGGCAATCTACTTACCTAGCTAGCACGTAGATTGTGTAAATGACCTACTATGTATGCGTAATAGGTAATTTCTCAAATCTCCGCACCTAAGAAGCAGAAGTTTCTTAGGTGTGAATCAGGTCCATTGTGGCTTATTCTACTGCTTCATAACATATGTGTCTATATTAAGTTGACTTTATTTTAAGAAATGGCATATACAAAATTGAAAAGAATAAATTACATGTGACATTTAGGTGGTTTGTGCAGTATAAATAGATCCTGATTACCTTATGATTTGTGAGAGAGTGTTGGGCACTGGTCTGGCTATGTAAGTTAATACTGTACCTAATAGTTAGAATAATTGCCCTGTGTTCTGAATTAATTCAAATGTTAAAGTTTGGCTGCTGCAGAATGAAATATTAACAAATGCATCCAAAGACAACAATTCTGTGCTCTTGATAAAAGATGGCTCTGCCCTAACCAGCCATCAGGAGTCTTGTAACTCAGCTGCCAGTTCAATCTCCCACAAAGGAGGAAGTCTTATAACGAAACATTGATCCAAGACACACATGTGCTGACTTAGGGAATGCTGCCCTTTCCAATCTACAGAGAGAAGCAGTTCCTTATACGTTTCTTTCCCTCTTTCATTTTGTCTAAACTGCACACGCATGCCACACATTAAGTGGAATTTATTAACTATTACTTAGCTACCCTTCTACTAATCCCTAATGAAGGGGGTCAAATGTATACCTTGAATGCATAGTGGATCTTAAGTATTTTTGCTATGTGATTGCCAAGTAAACTAGTTCAGTCATAAAAGCTATCATTCAGGTCTAAATGGACCAGACAGCTGTGACTTTGAAGGGGACTTATGGGGGAGAAGAGCCAATCTAACAGAATACATCCACAGTAAGTTATTCATTTATTAAAACATGATTAAATAATACAAATAGGAACACTATAATCAATATATGATGTCATTACCATTGGACCAGCATTGATTCCTAGTGGACTGATTAGTGTCAGTATGGCTGCCTTCATTATGCCCACAATATGGCTGCCTTCATTATGTGAAGAAAAAACCATAGTTGACAACTCTCCCTGAATATCTCCCTGACTCCCTGAAGTGTTTGGCAATCTCCCTGATGTTGATTCCATTCTTGAAGTAATTGAGGTATGATGACAGAATTTAGAAGTTGTGTCCTATTTCCCTGCATTGTAGCCTATGGAGATGGTCATTTTGATGGAGGCGAAGATGAAATTAAAGACTGGTAGTTATCTTAGACAACCTGACTTCAATAATAGAGACAGAAATGAAAAATACACTTAGGTCTCTTATTAATCAGCTGCAATGTCAGATAATTTTAGCCTTTCTATAAAGATGAAGAAATCAGTGGATCTTCTGTTCACAGTCTTTACAATAAATACTGAAAGTATTTATTCACTGACAATTTAGCAATCAATAAATACTGATGCTGCCATTTTCATGTAGAACAAATTATTCTTGCAGTGCTAGACACACCCATGGGTGGAGCTATTCACAGGACACTCCCCTTTTGTTGGTACAGGACATATCCCTTTGGAGTAGCACAATCTCTCTGATATTCATTTGCAAAAGTTGGCCACCATGGAGAAAATATGGGGCCAGATTTACTAAGCTGCAGGTTTGGAAAAGTGGAGATGTTGCCCATAGCAACCAATCAGATTCTAGCTGACATGGAAGTATGGAATAGGAATGTTAGAGCTAGAATCTGATTGGTTGCTACAGGCAACATCTCTACTTTTCCAAACCCGCTGCTTAGTAAATATGGCCCATGCTCTTCAAAACACAAAATCTACACAAGTGCTAATAGCTGAAACACTTACAAATCAGCACACATAATTTAACATAGATCAACAAGTTCTTTTTCTATAAATCCAGTGCAAAACGTCTCTTATGTACATCAGTCCAGCCTTAAACAAAAGGAAATTGTTATAATATAAATCTGTAATACTTTGTGGAACATTAAAAATGAAAAGCAAACATACAGGAACATTCAAGGATTAAATAGGGATTATTCATGAAGTTGGCAGTCTATACAGCATTTTACTGTACTTTATCTTGTGTTATTGACAAAAGAGGACCACACAGATGGATGTTGTGAATATTTAAGTCTTGTAATTGATAGTTGAAAGAAAATAAAGTTGAAGATGTCAGGGGCAGGATTTCTGTTCTTTATTTGTTGAACTTATTCCTTTGCCACAGTATGTAGCCCAAGGGAATAAAAAGGCTGATCTTGAAAATATCATTAAAAACAAATTGATAGTTGCAAACAAACTTAAAAACATTATTTTTCTACAATTATTAACACTTGGATGTCAATACATTGTGTATGAGCATTGTGTTTGTGGTGTTTACTAACTCTTATTACTTGCTTATTTGTCATTTTGTCATGAACAGTTAGTATAGTATATTACTTGCCCTAATAATGGTAAATAAACTATAAACATCAACAGAAAACTGATTCTAGAAACAAACTATCATGGAGAAATGTAACATGTTACACATTGTTAAGGTGTGTGTGTGTGTGTTTATATTTAGACAACCATTTATTACAATTTTAGAAAACCAATCAGAGCTGCACGCCCAAAGGCATAAATGTTATGATTCATGGAATCACCATACTGGTTTCTATTGACTTTCAAGTGGCAGGAGTGTCTTAATACAGACCTCTCGAGTACACATATAGCAAACGGATAGGGACTCACCTACAGGAGGTGCAGAGACGGCCCAAGGCATAGCCTGTATAGGCGGCCGCCAAGGGCCCGCAGGTCAGGGGTCCCTAGTGGGCTCTGCGCCTACTCCGGCCCCCATCCGCCGCTGATTGACCTAATTTGCAAACTTTAACTAAAGGCCCAGCAGGGCCGCGGCAGCCAGTACCGCGTCATCAGATGCCCTGACCACACTCTGTCGGGTAGGGCATGAACTGTAGCAGTACCGCCGCGGCGCCACCAGGAATGATGGACCAGGCGGCAGGTTCAGTCTGGCCTGAACGCTGTCTTCTCCGCCCCGCCCCCTACGTCACGGCTGTGCATGTGCGGCTGCCTATTAATCAGATTCCATTGACATGAAGACAGGGTGCGCCCGCCATGGAGGAATCATTTGCAGTCTGAGAGTAGAAAGGAGAGGACGCCGTCATCAAGGTAGGAAGGACAGATTGTTGGTGTAAGTTATTCTGTGGCTGGGCAATGTGGGCATAGAGCACTGGGCCTGGCTGCCGCACAGTGACAGAAGAAGAAGGGGGCAGAAAAATATGAAAAATATAAAAGAGGCAATGATGGCCTTGGGCAGAAACAGTATGGGCACTATAAGAAGGGGCAAAATAGAGATCATGGGCACAGAATGAGGGGCAGTAAAACAATATGGGCACTATAAGAGGGGGCATAATGGCGATGGGCACAGACAGAAGGAAAGGCAGAAAAACAATATGGGCACTATAAGAAGGGGCATAATAAAGATGATGGGCACAGAAGGAGAAGCAGAAAAACATTATGGGCACTATAAGAAGGGGCATAATAAAGATGATGGGCAGAGAATGAGGGGCAGAAAAACATTATGGGCGCTATAAGAGGGTGCACCCTTCAAAATTTTCGCTTAGGGCCCCGCAAAACCTAGGGCGCCCCTGAGGAGGTGCCTTGATGCTGGGCAGGTGAGCTTAACCCAATACAGATATGTTGTGAGCTAAACCTCCTTTTAATGTATGTGCTGACACATAGTGTTATATAATGTTTGTATGGAGCGCTGGACCTTTCTTTTGTTTCTATTGAACTGGGCTGTAGGGCACGGAGTCTAACATGCCTCTAGTTTTCTTCAGAGCCCCAGGGGGTAGGGCTGGCTTGTGGGAAGTGTCGTGCACAGTTCCTAAAAATGTTTGGCATGGAGTGCCAGACATGTCTTTTGTTCCTTGTATTTCTTTTGAACCTTTAATTTACACAGTGGTCACTTTTCCATTATATATGCCCTTGCACACATTTCATATATTGTCATATAACAGCGGCCTTGTGTTTTCTTGTTACTAGTTTACTTTTGGAGCCTGGCCCCTCCCCCAATATGGCCACTGCACACTTTCAAATGGAGGATGTCTTACCACTGACTTCCTGAGTATGCTGGGCTATATTTTGAATAAACCTCCTTTTTATGTATGTGCTGACAGATAGTGTTATATAATGTTTGGTATGAAGCGCCAGACCTGATTTTTGTTCCTTGTAGTTCCTATAGATGACTATCAATGAAATATGGATCAGTGTGGCAAAAGGAGCAAGCAGATAACAGAAAAATTGTGAATTCATTAATTAAACTGAGCAGATTATCTGAAAGTAAAAGTATTATTTCTAAATATAGTAGAATGCAAATGATGGGGAGGGATTAAGGGTTGACGGACACTTAAATATCCTTTACAGAGTGATAACAGACTTGAGGTCAGCCCTGTATAAAAGAGGCAGTAAGTATATCAGAGGTAGTTTTAGTTTGAGAGATGGAAAAGAGCCTTAAATATCTTTCTATACAAACAAAAATCATATCTAACCCTCTATTTTGCAATGTTGCTCTCAAGCATCATTTCTAATCTTCGTATCTCAAAAAAATGCCTGACTTAGAATGCCTAAAATTCTTTATATATCTATTTTCTGATCCCTGCAAATAAAGTGCCCTTTACATTTAAAAAACACCTACCTTGTGTCCATGAGATCATGAATGGTTGAAAGGGGCGTGAAGATGACAAATTTTATATAAGAGACATTAAGCATGGCATGAAAGGCATGTCATTGCTTTGAGTGTTGTAGCCTAGGGTGGTCCTAACTCTTTATCAGGCCCTGCTACTAACTCCTAGACAACCTGACCTCTCCTGTCTTCGTTCAGTGTCTAATCAGTCACACATGTCAGCAACAATAACTACATTATGCAAGATCTGTGAACTAGCTTGGCTGTGGTGGCTTACCTTATGGTGTCTTTAGAAAGCATTGTGCTTGCAAACAGCTTAGTTTCCCTGGTCTAAAATGAAAATTTAGTTCTGTTTACCAGTATTATTGTGCCACTGAATGAAACATTCTAACCATTATTTCTTATTTGGCAACACTGTCTCCCCAGCTTTGGCTTGTGAAGCTGCAGTTATATTGTTACATGGATCACCCTGTGGCTGCAGATGCAGGCAGCATCTGAACTTCCAACACGCTCAAAAATATCCAGCAACATCCAAGTTTTACTTATGCCAAAAGTGGCGCATTCACATCTTATACAACTGTATAAGCACTGGGTGTCATTATTTTATTACTTGGGGGAATCTTTGGACCTGCGTCTGTCTTTATAGCAAAACTTAAGGTTGAACCACACTTTATACTAAATAAGATTTGCTCTGCATGCTTGAATATTGTTTAATTTAAAAAAAAAAGCTGAAAGTGGTTTTTCATGAATATTTTATGTTAAAGAGAGATACCTGTACCCAAAAGATCTTACCATAAGAATAGACAAATGATTAGCCAATAAACAACAGTCCTAGTACCTAGATTAAATAAATAAAAACTACTATTACTATTATTAATACTACTACATATCCTCCAACCAGGGGCGTTCTAAGAAGTGAGGGGGCCCTTGTGCAGGATTTGTACATGGCCCCCCCTTACCAAAGACGGAATTAGCAGACCTAAAAAGGGGGTGGAGCCTAACTGCGCTGTATGCTCTGCCCCTTTTTTGGCCCACGAATAGGGACAGTCCCACCGCAGGGGAAGGGGGCTCATTCAGCATCTATTTCTCCCCTCCGGAAGATCTTAGAGGGAAGAAATAAAGGCCGAATGGCCCCCCCTTCCCCTGCCAACCCAGGGTGCAGGATGCATGCCACAGGGCCCCCTGTTTTGAGGGGCCCATGTGCACTGCACACCCTGCACCCATTATAGATACGCCTATGCCTCCAACTATACCTATTTAGCAGATACAGTACTGATTTTTAATGGTCTGTACCGACTAAAAGGACTCTTGTACCGGATTCTGGTCCAGTAGTTCCCTCCCCCCTATACTCACCATCCAGTCCTGCAACATCTGATCACTATAGTAGTGATATGGGGACAGATTTCTGCAGCTCTGCAATAGTGACAAGACCCTCTCCTGAGTTCTTAGCTCATATGATAATGCGTAAAATGAGACTTTACCCCTTATCATACACGCAAACGAGAGCAGATTAAAGCCACACCCCTGCAAAGGGCAGGACACGCCCCCCAGGTGTACCGATTTTCCATAAAAAAATGTTGAAGGGTATGCTACTACTACTACTACTAATAGTAATAATAATAATAATAACAATAAATCTTTAGTCATCACTCAGATATCGCCTAATATATTTAGAAATTCTTTTAGAATACTGTAATAACTGCTTTGTGTACTTTAACTTACTGTAATTCTACCCTGAATGTTTAAAACACTACAGACACCAGAAAACAGAAAACATTGGTCATTTCATATTATTTTATATTAACAATGCAGGAAGCAGAGCTATGAAATCTCTTTGAGGTTTTAACTTGCAGTTTGCATTCCATGAAGCCTTTCAAGTAAATTTTAAATGAGCTTTCTCCAACAACTAATATTTCTCTGAAAAACAAAGGCACTCTGGGACAGATGCCTTGGATAATTCTGAGATCCAGTTACAGAACTTTTCCAACTGTACATCCATTGTCTAAACTTGGAACACATATATTTAATCCTGACTGACACTATAAAAAGACAATCGCAATGGATTTAGCTGGCTTGATAGTTGGCATTGAGGGAGGTGAAGCAGCACTGATAACATGGTAAGACTTGCTGAGAAATTATTAGCACATTCATTTTTCTAAGTCATTTCACCTGATATTTAATTGGTATATTAAATGTAATGTTTAAATGTAAATGGTTTTTATCTTTGATATTATTATGTGTATGTAGAGGTTTCTATTTGTATTTAATCATTATGTAACAGATATTTAATTAGAATACAGATGAGTTCCAAAGAAGAAAATGTATGTTATTGATATTGAAACTGCACAGGACTTCCCAATAGTCCTCACTGAAATCTATAGAGCAAGGCTAGATAAAGAAAGATTGGTGTCAAAGCTTGGGAACATGTTCAATGTTTATTGTAAAATAGCATGATGCTCAAAACAAATATCGCATGAGGACACAGGCGACTGCGAAACAATAATAGGGGTTGTTGTTCCTTCACATAACTCTGTGAGGCAAATCACTGCAAAGTTACCTAGTCCCTAAATTGCAACAACAGGCCCTGGATTTTAGATTATTGGTCCCTGTAGATTTTTGATCATGGAAATGGCCCAAATTTTCAATGATAACCACAACCCATGCTTTCAAAAAGCCTTTCTGAATAATGTTTTACCTTCAGCAAAACACAGCTTGGGCTAGCTAATCCATTCATAAGGATTTACAGTAAGGTATTTTTCTAATCCCTGAGACAGGCCTTGATTTACTAATATATATTAATAGCATAGATTATTGACCATCTTATTGGATATTCAGTAGTAAAAGGGGGGAATACAGCGCTAAAATATAATAATAAAAAATATCTATAAACTAATGTTGGTTCTGATGAAAACAATAGGCAAACGGCAAACTTGGATAAAATCATTTAATATACATCAAATCACATTTAACATTAGATAGGCATATAAAATATAGTGCTGGAGCATATATTCTGGCAATTATCAATATGGTGACCTGTATACAGCATACAAATGCAATAATAAGGACCGAATAGCTGTTAATGTATTCCAATGTCTGGTCAAATGAATAAATCAATAGGCAAGTGGGTATACCTTCTGGGGTCAAACATAAATTCACACAGTTATTGGAGGGGTCATCAGTGGTGGATAGATGAATATAGGGACAGTGCGGTCCCAATCGAACAGGGGGAAGATAAAAATTACCCGGTCCTCAGTAAGTAATCATGACCGCCACAGCCAAAGTGAATCCTCATTCCATGTACACACAGAAAACCTCCTCCGGCAAGTCCGTGGGTGGCCACCCCTTCCAACTCATAATACTGCAAATATGTTCCCCGATTGCTCTTCAATATCAAAAACGGCTCCAATTAGTAAAATCTCCGAAGTAAACAGGTCCTCTAAACAGAAAGCCAGTAGCTCTGGTGCACAATAGTTTAGCTTACGCGTTTTGTTTAATCATTTGACCAGACATTGAAATACATCAACAGCTATTCGGCTCCTTATATTGCATTTGTATACTGTACACAAGTCACCATATTGATTTTTGCCATAACATATGCTCCAGCACTATATTTTATATGCCTATCTATTGTTGTATGTGATTTGATGTATATGAAACAATTTTATCCAGGTTTGCCGTTTGCCTAGTGTTTTAATCAGAACCTTCAGAACCAACATTAATTTATAGATACTTTTTTATTATTATATTTTAGCGCTGTATTCCCCTTTTTTTCTACTGAATATCCAATAAGATGGTCAATAATCTATTCTATTAATATATATTAGTAAATCAGGGCCTGTCTCAGGGATTAGCAAAATGCCTTGAAGTGCTTGAAATTAGTTACTCCTGGGCTAAACCATGTTGATTGCAGGGGAGTCGCACAAGAACACAAAGCATATTAGAGTTCAGGAAGATGCTGATGGCTAATACGCCACAACTTATTGAGAGAAAAGAGAGCAGTGGATGAATGTTTCCCTTTACACACTCTTCAGTAGGAATGGATATGTTTCTTACACTATGTGCAGCCAGTTTAGCAAAATCCTAAAGCACGTTGCTTTTTTAAGATATGTATTTAATTGCATTTATTTCATTTTATAATTATAATATTCATACCGATATATTCGTTATATATAAAATTTATAATTATGGACTTGTGGCTTAATGACTGTGGGAGACGACGGCCCTGATTCAGAGATTGAAAATAAGAACTTAAAGTTACACCTGGGCTAAACCATGTTGATTTCAGGGGAGTAAAATTTCATTTGTTGCAACAGTATTATAGTTAAAAGGTGATGTTTCCCAGCTCAAGTCTAATTAGCAGTTTAAAATGAAGCTGATCAGGTATCTGTGTGCAAAATTAACTTGACTCCCCCTGAAATCAACATGGTTTTGCCCAGGTGTAACTTTAAGTTCTTATTTTCAGCCTCTGAATCAGGCCCGACGTGTCTTCATTATGTGACTGTACAGATTCCGAGTCATACTCAGGTTCACACCTGAGAGACTCATAAAAGGACTCATAAATTGTGTGTGGTTCTTCCAAAATCAGGATGTGTACTTTCAGAGTTTCAGTCAGGATCAGGGACTAAATGTATTTAATAGTTGCATTTTTCAGCAGTACATTATTTAAGAATGGGGCATGCAGGGCCGGTGCTAGGGTGTTCGGTGCCTCCCTGCAAAATTTAAATTTGCGCTTACCTGTTAAACAATTTGTCATTATAGTTACTAGAGTATAGTATATATGTAAACATCATAAAACACAATCTTGTAAACACACAATAAAAGAAAGCAAATCATAGCCACTACTATACAATACAGGCAGTATTCTAGTCTCCACTATACAAATCCCATTTCATCCTAAAAACTGCAATACAATACAGACTATATATCTTAGGGACACATACCTTACCGACATCCTAGTGACCGCTATACCATACAGGTCACCTTACAATACAGACTGCATCCTTCCGACCACTGTACAATAAATTCAACATTCTTGTAACCTGAATGCACACAAAATGCAATGCAGTCACAAAACAGAAAACATTTGTAACAATAATACAATAGAAGCACAGCCTTTTAAGCACTAAGTTATCCAGTTTGTGTGTGTGTACAGTGTATATATATTCATCCAATCTCTCCCCCTTGCATGTGCTTCCCCTTATGTGTCTCCAGTCTCCCAATATCCCATCTCTGTCTCTGCAGCCCATCACGTCTTTGCAGCTCCC
>WWET01000036.1:1013514-1027729 GCA_011038615.1 Limnodynastes dumerilii | reverse complement strand
GGCAGTGAAAGTACAGCCGACCGTGGGGATTGTCCGGGGGAGTGCATAGTATTTCCGCTGTGCGTAAATACGAACAGTGCTAGTCCTTAGTTCTGGATCTGGCCCAAGGACACTCATTTACACATACACCGCAGATTGACCAGACATTATAATCAGCAGCTTGGATTTGGAGCCTCAGTTCTGAAACAGAAGCCACTGACACTCTATTGGTCAGCAGTGTTCACATCTTTTTTCCTGATTGGCTGTTGATCTGGCTGTATCCTAGCAGACAGGACACCAATAAAAAAGATCAGAGGGAGTCTGTGCCCGCCTGGGAAGGTGCAGCGGCGCTCCCATAGACTTGCCTGCCGCCACGATGCCCATGACAGCATGCTTCAGAGGAGCTGCGCTGCCAGGGATTAACATGCCAGCCTGTATTTGACAACGAGGACTTTTTTCTGGACAATGAGAAGTAATTATTACTTGATAGTGAGAATGAATAGTTACTTATTTTAGCATAATTTTCTTTCTTTATTTACAAGTTTTTATATAATACCATTATATTAAATGCCATTTTACCAATTTAAACAACCATTGTTAAACAAGACTGGGTAGTATCAAACAGACTGGGTGGTAAGAGAGCCCTGCTCACAAGCTTACAATCTTCACAATCATTAGGACAAGCACTCTGTAATATAATGGCACTATATAAACATTTGTTAATAAATAAGTGTACAAATGTATCATCCCCTATCGAGGGATGAGACAGGCACTCCAACAACAGTAGTTTCAACTTGTGGTGCACGGCTATAAAGTAAATATTGGTAAGTATGTGTAATAAATTACACAGCCAGCACACAACACTTAGGCAAAAAAATTGAAAAATATTTATTAGAGTCCTCCTGAGACAACGGATAGCAACACTCTTGGAGGCGAGTATTCCATATAAGACAGTGCAATAAAGTGCAAAAAATGTGCAGATTAAAAAACTTTCAATAAACAGGCTGTTTATAAATTGGTACGCAAGTCTGGCAGGTTAGGAGTGGCGTGTAGAGTTTAGTATAATAATAGTGAAATGAACGAAACTTACTCTTTGTATAATCCTGACTCGTTCAGGCTTGTGAGAGTAATAGACTCTCAAGGAGTTGCCTGGAGGATTGATAGATCCTAAGGGTGGTATCATTAGGGTTAGAAGAATAATTAGCAAATGCGATTGAAATGTCTGAGTATAATTTAGCATATTTTACCTTAAAATCTCTCTTTCTCTGGCCCTGGTACGATATAATATGGCCTCTCATAACAGCTTTTGCTGCCTCCCAAAACAAAATCGTGTTTTCTTTATGTACACTATTATCCTGTTCATATTCTTTACATCTAATGTCTAAAGAGTTTCTGAAATCATCCGAGTCATATAAATAAGATGGAAAACGCCAGAATCTTTCTTGAGGGAGTATCCGGATGGGAGTGAAGGCTAAAGAAATGGGGCATGGTCTGATATAAGTATGTTGTAGATATTAGTGGAAATAAGCCTGGGAAATAGATTGTTACTCAAGAGTACGTAGTCTATTCTTGAGAAAGACCTATGAACTGCCAAGTGAAAGGTAAAACTATGATCTGTAGGATTACAGATTCGCCATGGGTCAGAAATATTGTGCGTAGTTTTTAAGTATTGGATGTGACTCTGACCACTAGTTGCATGGGAGGGAGCAGAAGGGAATCTGTCCATGGCAGGATTATCAACGGAATTGAAGTCTCCTGCAATAATAACATTTGAGGTGTCATGTTGCAGCAAAAGTGTGGAGATGGTGAGAAAGAAATCTTGTGTTGGTGAATTAGGGGCATAAATATTCAGAAGGGTAAATCGTTCGATGAGCACCTCCAGTAGCATATATCTGCCTTGTGGGTCTTTAACAGTCTTAAGTATTTCATATTGTAAATTTTTATGAAATACAATCGCTACACCTTTAGTTTTAACATTATTATTGGCGGCCAGGCATTCGCCGATCCAAGAACTCTTTAGTGTGTTGTCAGATTGAGACCAGTGAGTCTCCTGTAGAAAAACAATGTCAGGTGACAACGTTTTCAAATGGGCCGCTACTCTTCGCCTTTTAATTGGTGAATTGAGACACCCCATGTTCCACGTTAGCTTTATTGCAGATGTATATTAATTTGCGGGAGGGGGGTGCGGGGCACAGTTGTCGTAGTGTTATTAGCCATGTGGGATTAGAGGCAAGATATTAAATGCAGAGATGGATAACATTGTAAAATAGAGAGAACCCAAAAAATATGTGAAAACACTGCTATACCAAGGTACCTTCGCACTCCTAGGGGTAGTCCGCAGGTATCAGAACACAAAGTAAGGAATTTTTATGTTAATATGAGATTGTGGAGAAGGAGGACTGGCTCTAGCAGAACTAGCACTGGATTTTTGTGTGGTGCGGAGTTTACTCATTTTAGCGTCTTCCAAGTGCCCCAAATATCTTTTCATACCTTGATATGTACTAGGGATGTAGGTGGATGAACTCTAAGTAAGCAAAAAAGTGATACCACTTTGTAACTGTGGCAGTGCAAATGGATGACAGCAGAATAAATACCAGGGTCAAATTAACCTTAGAATATCCGACAATTAGCTTAGGTCAATAAAGTGGAATATGTGGCCCATAATATGCAGACACAGCAGGTCACCTGTTCTAGAAAATAAACTGTCTACATGTTATTTATCTGAGCACAAATATATAGAACAGTGTCAAGAATGAGGGTATATTTTTCTTTTTTTTCTTTTCCCCCTTTTTTTTTTCTTTATTATTTTTTAATTTTTCTTTTTTTTTTTTTTTTGTGTAGTTTTTTTGTTTAAATCTTATTTTGAACTCAAAGTTATTGTTCTAGGCTTTTGTGCTGTTTGTTTTTCTACGTTTAGGTTGTCGAAGGTATGTTCATAGGTAATACCCCTTTTCTGCCCTACCGGTCTTCCGTATAACAATCCCCTATTAGTGTGGACTAGGGTGGATAAGCAATATAACAAAAATCCCCTATTAGTGTGGACTAGGGTGGATAAGCAATCCCTCTATGTACACATGTGTATGAACCATATGTACACATCTGTAAGACCCCTATATGTGCACATCTGTAAGACCCTTATATGTACACATCTGTAAGACCCTTATATGTACACATCTGTAAGACCCTTATATGTACACATCTGTAAGACCCTTATATGTACACATCTGTAAGACCCCTATATGTACACATCTGTAAGAACCTATATGTACACATCTGTAAGACCCTATATGTACACATCTGTAAGACCCTTATATGTACACATCTGTAAGACCCTTATATGTACACATCTGTTATACGCCTTTATGTTCACATCTGTAAGACCCTCTATGTACACATGTGTATGAACCATATGTACACATCTGTAAGACCCCTATTTGTGCACATCTGTAAGACTACTATATGTACACATCTGTAAGACCCCTTTATGTACACACCTGTAAGACCCTATATGTACACATCTGTAAGACCCCTGTATGTACACATCTGTAAGACCCTATATGCACACATCTGTAAGACCACTCTATGTACACATCTGTAAGACCCCTATATGTACACATCTGTAAGACTCTATATGTACACATCTGTAAGACTCTATATGTACACATCTGTAAGACCCTATATGTACACATCTGTAAGACCCTATATGCACACATCTGTAAGACCCCTATATGTACACATCTGTAAGACCCCTCTATGTACACATCTGTAAGACCCTATATGTACACATCTGTAAGACCCCTATATGCACACATCTGTAAGACCCCTATATGTACACATCTGTATGAACCATATGTACACATATGTAAGACCCTCTATGTACACATCTGTAAGACCCCTCTATGTACACAGCTGTAAGACCCTCTATGTACACATCTGTAAGACCCCTCTATGTACACAGCTGTAAGACCCCTCTATGTACACAGCTGTAAGACCCCTCTATGTAAACATTTGTAAGACCCCTGCTTGTACACATCTGTAATCCCCTGTATGTACACATCTGTAATCCCCTGTATGTACACATCTGTAATCCCCTGTATGTACACATCTGTAAGACCCCTCATAGCATCTGTAGTTTGAATACAGACGACTCTTCTTCAGTAATACCAGGAAATTGATGCTGATATAACATATTATATTGTTCTTTTAATTAAGTAAATTGAAGCCATTTTGCACAGTGTTATAGTGTTCTGGCCTCTCCAGCTCTGGTATAGTGACTGCTCTCTGTATGTAATTGTATACTGGAACCCATCCAGCAGCATATTGTGCCTAGTATTAATTTAGTTCATGGAACTTGGGGTGGGTTAATTGTGTTTTAATTAAACCCCTTGTCAGGAATCATTAGCATACTAAACGTGTGTAATTCACAGAGGCTTTGTTTATTGCTTAGTTTTAACTGAAAGTGAAATGTGTCACAGGCTGTAAGCGAGGATCAGAGCGGATGGGAGATCCTGCAGACTTAACTAATGTGCTGCTTCCTTTTCACCAGGCCTTTACCATTATGGACCAGAACAGAGACGGCTTCATTGATAAAGGAGACCTGAGAGACACATTTGCTGCACTGGGTAAAAAAAAAAAATAAGTATAAAAAGTGATATCTAAATCAGATTCAAGTATGTAGGAAATGTTTATACTTAAACCAAATTTGCGTGAGTCAAAGGGGATATGTCAGACTCAGTGAGCCAAAGGGAAGTCTGCCAATGTGATTTAATGTGATTCTTTTGTTTATAGATTTGGAACCTCTATGTGTTTTATGAACTGCTGTTGTTTTATTTTATCATTCAGCGATTAAATACTTATGAAATGTTTATGGCTGAGTGTTTGTAAATGTGTGTGTGTTTGTGTTTGTGTGTGCCTAATTGTGTTTGCCTGAGTGTGACAGACAGACAAACATACATAATGAGCCGGATCCAGAACTACGTCCGTCTTCCATAGACGGACGTAATTCAATGAACAATAGCTACTGCGCATGCGTATCGTTCATTGTAGCTATTGTTCATTGAATTACGTCCGTCTATGGAAGACGGACGTAGTTCTGGATCTACCCCAATGCATGGAATGTGGTAGATTTCCTACTAGGCACACTTCTAGGGGTAGGGTCGCCAAGAGGAATCTAGGGCCCCAATATAGCAACTTCTTGGGCCCCCTCCAAAGATGCTTATTTGATTCTTATTGGCAAGAACCCCCTCATCCCCTTTCCATGTAGCAATGGGGTTTGATCATTTGTTTTTTATTCATTACTTTGCACATGTTTAAGAAATTAGGTTTTTATGACCCAAACCCATTTTCCCTGACAGAGAGATACAAGGGGGAGATCTGTTACAAGTGTCTGTTATACCCCGTTCAGATTACCACCTAGAAGCTGGGGTTTTCATGAAATTGCCGGGTTAAGAAAAAAAAAAGCTGGTGTTTTCAGCGCAGTCTGAACGCACCAGGCTAAATTTTTAAAATTTTTGCCCACTGCCTAAAAAGCTGGCTTTTTAGGCAGTGGCAATCTGAACGCAGCATAATTTGGCCTAGATCACATAACTCTAACAGAAGGGCAGTGCTCCAGATATCATATATAGGGGTGCTTGTATGGCCGACACCTAAACTTTTCCCTCGAAAAACAAATGTCTCTTATTGGAAGACAGATCCTCAACTTTATTTTAAACACTTATTTTCACTATTTTCTATCACTTCTATATTTTATATTTCACATAAAATTAAAATCTCCTTTTTTACCAAGTTCTATTAAAGATTATACGCTTTATATTACAATTGGGAGTTGAAGTCAACTAAAAGTGTGCCACAGTGCTTTTTTTGTTCCTGTGAAATTTAATATATTCTTGATCACGGCAGCACCACCATAATATTATTTAGCTACTATGCTAATAAATATTTTGGATTTCAATGACAACTTTACTATCCCTTTTACTTGTGCAGGTCAACAACTTACTTGTTTAAGATCCTCGACTTCCTCTAATATTCCTGTTAACTTGATTTATGTGTGTGTATTTATGATCATTGCTGATGCCACTAAACAGTCACATTTGGACTATAGAGTATTCTTCTGTGCTGCTAAAAAAGTGCCTTGATTTGTTCTTTTCTTTGAATGGTAACAGCAGCCACCCCCATCCTCCTTCTATAATATTATTATAAAATTCAGCCAGAATTATTGTTGTTCTCTTTCATGAAACTGTGTTTAAAATTAAAACAAATCATGAATAAAATAGTTACAAATCCATAGAACTCAGGTACTGCAGCTCAGGTACTATGGGCCTGATCCAGAGCTACGATGGTACACTGAGCGGTCTAACGCTGCACTCCCCCGACACATCCCCTTGCCCCAACATATTAACACTTGCTAAGGCTGGCTGAAGGCTACCCTAACTTCAGCCGGCGTAAGCGAGTGTTAATACACTGGGACAGCGGTGTTGCTACGCTAACGCCGCCCTCCCAGCCTCATTACCCTCCCTCTCCCCTCCTATCTGCACTAACTGCAGCATAGTAACGGAGGGGAACGCCCCCTCCAGCATTACTACGCTGCTGCTACGGACGCCTGATCCACGATCGGGCGTTGCCGTAGCTACACCGGGCAATATCGGGTCGGCGCATGCGCAGATCGGCTTTTATGCCGATCTTGCACTTACGTCCAGCGTTTTACCGCCGGGCAGCGTAGGGCTGCATCAGCCCCTATGTGTATTATATGTGTGGAAAGCAAGTAGCCATATGTGTGATGCTACTTCATATAATGGATATTAACTTTTAATATATGTAAACACTATCATGCTTCCGACAGCATGACAGGAGCGAACGTGGGAAGGCGGAGGTATCCAAATTGTAAAGTATAGGTGTGCCCTACACACGCCGTCCTATCCAGACTTCTGATTCGTCCTGATTTTAAGTGAGGGCGGATAATAAATCTTAAAGTAGAGGGCACCTGATGGAACTCCATGTAAGTGAGTGGAGTGACCCCACCAGCGTTTGCATGCACACCTGGACACAATGTGGATCGGATTCCCACTGTCACCGCACTCGGGGCTCCTGAGCACTTCTAAGCGCAGCACAAATGGCTGTCCGGATTTGTTCCAATGTTATCGCTATTTATTACTATTTGTCTTAGAAAAAATGCAAAATGTTGGACACACGAAATGACAAACTGAACGTAGATCAGCAGCTAGATGTGCAGTAACCATACAGAATCACCATGTACAGGAAAGAATAAAAGAGCAGCAGGCTTAGACAAAATACAAATAAAAACACAGGAATGCTCAAAAATCAACATTATAAAACAGGCCCCAGATTATTGTAATACCTGGAATAAACCTCTCAGTCATCTTACATAGCATTAATAAACTCGAGAGACACAGAACTCCCATCCAGGCTTATAAATTACGTCAGAATGGGCGCGTGTGTGAGACTAAGAACCTGTTTGACAGACAGGATCAACAACATATTAGACACAGCGCTTGAATGTTAATTGTATTTAGTTTCTCAGTGATAGCGTACATGCAGTCAGACAGTCTGCTGGGACTTACATGTATACACATGCACTGGCTAGACATCCACGCATAACTTAAGCCTTTCTTCTGTGACTGCAGAGAGTGTGTGACTGGAACCAGATTTATGATCAGATAATGAATAATGGCAGCTATTGCCAGTGTCCGTAACAAGGACAAGGTTCAGCTTCCTGACTTATGATTTGGTTAAGTAGTTTGGCCTTGCAAGACAGTTGTGATGATAATAGTGGCGGTGTGTAGGCATCAGTAACTATACAATCTGTGTCAAATTGAGGGTGCTGGAAAAGTAAATGCAGGAACCAACAGATTTCTAATAGCTTAATGCTTGTTCTCTCATCTTACCTGGAAAAGTGGCACAAGAAGCATTGGTTGCGAGAGACAGATCAATGGC
Organism: Limnodynastes dumerilii; assembly: GCA_011038615.1. Classification (NCBI taxonomy): domain Eukaryota; kingdom Metazoa; phylum Chordata; class Amphibia; order Anura; family Limnodynastidae; genus Limnodynastes; species Limnodynastes dumerilii. Next base: position 1,019,800 of record WWET01000036.1, on the reverse strand, counting down.
TTTATATATCCCAATTATTGGGGCCGGTGCTAGGTCTCTGGGCACCCTAGGTGAAGTTTGGCCTGTCTTCCCCCCTCCCCCTGCACCACTCCACCCACACGCACCGCCTCTGAGAGGAGAGGGGGGGTCCAGTTAACATAGAAGGGGAGAGGGGAGGGGGGGGGTTGGTCCAGTCAGAGGTGTAGTAAGCTGCCATGGTGTCCGGAGCAAGGGTATGATGCAGCACCTGCTCCTCTGTGCTGTATTGGGGGTGTGGCCATTCATCTTACCATTCTCATCACACCCCCTCCTCATTCTCTTTCCCCTTCATCTTCCCCTCCCCTTTATCATTTCTCTATCCGTTTCATCATCTCCCTCCTCCTCTCCATCATCTGCCCTTTGTCATTTCACTATCCGCTTCATCATCTCCCCCCTCATCTCCATCATCTCTCCTTTGTCATTTCTCTATACGCTTCATCATCTCCACTCTCCTCTCCCTCATCTGCCCTTTATCATTTCTCTATCCGCGTTATCATCCCCCCCTCCTCTCCATCATCTGCCCTTTGTCATTTCACTATCCGCTTCATCATCTCCCCCCTCATCTCCATCATCTCTCCTTTGTCATTTCTCTATACGCTTCATCATCTCCACTCTCCTCTCCCTCATCTGCCCTTTATCATTTCTCTATCCGCGTTATCATCCCCCCCTCCTCTCCATCATCTGCCCTTTGTCATTTCACTATCCGCTTCATCATCTCCCCCCTCATCTCCATCATCTCTCCTTTGTCATTTCTCTATACGCTTCATCATCTCCACTCTCCTCTCCCTCATCTGCCCTTTATCATTTCTCTATCCGCGTTATCATCCCCCCCTCCTCTCCATCATCTGCCCTTTGTCATTTCACTATCCGCTTCATCATCTCCCCCCTCATCTCCATCATCTCTCCTTTGTCATTTCTCTATACGCTTCATCATCTCCACTCTCCTCTCCCTCATCTGCCCTTTATCATTTCTCTATCCGCGTTATCATCCCCCCCTCCTCTCCATCATCTGCCCTTTGTCATTTCACTATCCGCTTCATCATCTCCCCCCTCATCTCCATCATCTCTCCTTTGTCATTTCTCTATACGCTTCATCATCTCCACTCTCCTCTCCCTCATCTGCCCTTTATCATTTCTCTATCCGCGTTATCATCCCCCCCTCCTCTCCATCATCTGCCCTTTGTCATTTCACTATCCGCTTCATCATCTCCCCCCTCATCTCCATCATCTCTCCTTTGTCATTTCTCTATACGCTTCATCATCTCCACTCTCCTCTCCCTCATCTGCCCTTTATCATTTCTCTATCCGCGTTATCATCCCCCCCTCCTCTCCATCATCTGCCCTTTGTCATTTCACTATCCGCTTCATCATCTCCCCCCTCATCTCCATCATCTCTCCTTTGTCATTTCTCTATACGCTTCATCATCTCCACTCTCCTCTCCCTCATCTGCCCTTTATCATTTCTCTATCCGCGTTATCATCCCCCCCTCCTCTCCATCATCTGCCCTTTGTCATTTCACTATCCGCTTCATCATCTCCCCCCTCATCTCCATCATCTCTCCTTTGTCATTTCTCTATACGCTTCATCATCTCCACTCTCCTCTCCCTCATCTGCCCTTTATCATTTCTCTATCCGCGTTATCATCCCCCCCTCCTCTCCATCATCTGCCCTTTGTCATTTCACTATCCGCTTCATCATCTCCCCCCTCATCTCCATCATCTCTCCTTTGTCATTTCTCTATACGCTTCATCATCTCCACTCTCCTCTCCCTCATCTGCCCTTTATCATTTCTCTATCCGCGTTATCATCCCCCCCTCCTCTCCATCATCTGCCCTTTGTCATTTCACTATCCGCTTCATCATCTCCCCCCTCATCTCCATCATCTCTCCTTTGTCATTTCTCTATACGCTTCATCATCTCCACTCTCCTCTCCCTCATCTGCCCTTTATCATTTCTCTATCCGCGTTATCATCCCCCCCTCCTCTCCATCATCTGCCCTTTGTCATTTCACTATCCGCTTCATCATCTCCCCCCTCATCTCCATCATCTCTCCTTTGTCATTTCTCTATACGCTTCATCATCTCCACTCTCCTCTCCCTCATCTGCCCTTTATCATTTCTCTATCCGCGTTATCATCCCCCCCTCCTCTCCATCATCTGCCCTTTGTCATTTCACTATCCGCTTCATCATCTCCCCCCTCATCTCCATCATCTCTCCTTTGTCATTTCTCTATACGCTTCATCATCTCCACTCTCCTCTCCCTCATCTGCCCTTTATCATTTCTCTATCCGCGTTATCATCCCCCCCTCCTCTCCATCATCTGCCCTTTGTCATTTCACTATCCGCTTCATCATCTCCCCCCTCATCTCCATCATCTCTCCTTTGTCATTTCTCTATACGCTTCATCATCTCCACTCTCCTCTCCCTCATCTGCCCTTTATCATTTCTCTATCCGCGTTATCATCCCCCCCTCCTCTCCATCATCTGCCCTTTGTCATTTCACTATCCGCTTCATCATCTCCCCCCTCATCTCCATCATCTCTCCTTTGTCATTTCTCTATACGCTTCATCATCTCCACTCTCCTCTCCCTCATCTGCCCTTTATCATTTCTCTATCCGCGTTATCATCCCCCCCTCCTCTCCATCATCTGCCCTTTGTCATTTCACTATCCGCTTCATCATCTCCCCCCTCATCTCCATCATCTCTCCTTTGTCATTTCTCTATACGCTTCATCATCTCCACTCTCCTCTCCCTCATCTGCCCTTTATCATTTCTCTATCCGCGTTATCATCCCCCCCTCCTCTCCATCATCTGCCCTTTGTCATTTCACTATCCGCTTCATCATCTCCCCCCTCATCTCCATCATCTCTCCTTTGTCATTTCTCTATACGCTTCATCATCTCCACTCTCCTCTCCCTCATCTGCCCTTTATCATTTCTCTATCCGCGTTATCATCCCCCCCTCCTCTCCATCATCTGCCCTTTGTCATTTCACTATCCGCTTCATCATCTCCCCCCTCATCTCCATCATCTCTCCTTTGTCATTTCTCTATACGCTTCATCATCTCCACTCTCCTCTCCCTCATCTGCCCTTTATCATTTCTCTATCCGCGTTATCATCCCCCCCTCCTCTCCATCATCTGCCCTTTGTCATTTCACTATCCGCTTCATCATCTCCCCCCTCATGGGGCGCGCTGATCGTACCGGGCTAAGCACGCCCATACTGTACAATTTAAATGGCTCCCCCCGCCTACATTCCCTAACTACAGCGTCCGTACTAACTTCGTAATATAAACACGCCCCGTTGTCGGAAAATACGCAAAAAATACGGACGCTTGAATCGCCGCTACGAAAAGGTCTTTGGTACGACCGGAAGATGTCACTCTGCACATGCGCAGTGCGTTTTTTTCTGCCGATTTTACACTTACGACCAGCGTAAGATCGCTTGAGAGCGTAGGTCTGGATCAGGCTCTTTTTCACATCCTTAGTGTGTGGAAGCATCATGTTTGGAGAGTGTGAAGAATAAGTGTGAGTAATGAATTATAAATGATGTACTGTACATCAAACCGGCATGTAGCAGAATGATGACGTCAGAGCTATGAGCAGGATACTATAAATGGATACAGTAAAAGTTTAGGGGTAAAGTATATTCAGGTGTCATGCACAATTGCTGGAAGTAGGAGGTATTCATGGCATGGCCAATATTATCTTCTAACTTTCCATGCCGCAACTTCTAAATTGTCATATAGTTACTTTGAAATTTCCGTATGAGCACCATGAGCCAGATTTACTAAGCTGCGAGAAAGGAAAAGTGGAGATGTTGCCCATAGCAACCAATCAGATTCTAGCTGACGTTTTCTAGTATGTAATAACAAAGTGAGAGTTAGAATCTGTTTGGTTGCTATGGGCAACATCTCCACTTTTCTTTTCCTGCAGTCTAGCCCCATGGCTTCTGTTTGAGCAAATTGATATGGGTGCAAGTGTAGAGCCGTTCTATGTAAAAAATCAGATGGAAAGTAACTATACAGCTGGGCAAAAGTATGTTAAATTACAGGAGAAGGAAATTTTATCTGTTGCAAACAGTATTAGAGTTGAGAGGTGATATTTACTTTCTCAAGTCTAAATATCAGTTTAAAATAAAGCTGTGTGCAATAAGCAAAAGCAATATATTCTCCCTGCATGCAAAGGATAAAATTGTAAGGCAGGCTCGGTGCTTTATTTTTCAATCACACCATGATACTGTAGTAGGGTCAGTTTTGGTGAATCTGGTGTATGCATTAAGTAAACTGAGATTCAATGGTGAAATAAATGTCCAGTCAATTGCTTCCACTTTAGTACTTGATAATTCTCTTTTGTGTTTCCACAGGTCGGATTAACGTGAAGAGTGAGGAACTTGATGACATGGTCAAGGAGGCACCAGGACCTATTAATTTCACAATTTTCCTCACAATGTTTGGTGAAAAGCTGAAAGGTAAGATTATGTAAATAATAACTCATAATGCATTGAAAATCAATGCCAAGTTATGCACACGGCATGCGTATGTTTGTGAAGGTTATTAAGTCAGATATTTACAAGTAGAGGATTTTGTATGCTGAGCTCTATGTCTTAGAGCAGCTATGGAGAAAGATAGGTACTGGCGCCACCTGAGCCGTTGTAGATATACAGAAAAATGTAGATTTCTATTAGGAAGAATAACACATACAGCGTTGTCCTTATAGAGAGAGGACTTGAGTAAAATGCCGTATGATCGCACTGCCATTGTGCATGTGTGAGGACACTAGTAAGGTAACAATGATAAGTCTAAGGCTTAGGCAATAAAAGATTCAAAACGATATGTAGCGTTTCCTTTAGTCAGTGAGTGGTCAGAATAACTACACTCTTTTCCGTGGATTCCCACTGCTGTGCTTTTTAAAAGTCCTTTTTTCCAGTTAAGAAAACAAGGTATGCAGGTATGGAATTTCAGTAATAGAGAGCTCACTGGTAATAAGACCGATACTCTTACCGCGATGGTGCAAACAAAACCTTTGTTAACCCAGGATACTAACAGAGGATTGAGCGGGAGATGAGGTCCTTACAGGAGACAGTCTTTCTGAGGATTAGCTGTTCACCAACGCGTTTCTGCCATGCGACGGCCTTTATCAAGCCTTGTCGCATGGCAGAAAGGGCATACCTTGTTTTCTTAATTGGAAAAAAAAAGGATTTTATAAAGCACAGCAGTGGGAATCCACGGCAAAAGACTGTATTCATTCTGACTACTCACTAACTTAAGGAAACGCTACATATCGTTTTGAATATTTTATTGCCTAAGACTTATCATCGTTACTTTACCAGTGTCCTCACACATGCACAACGGCAGTGTGATCATACGGCATTTTACTCAAGTCCTCTCTCTATGAGGACAACGCTATATGTGTTGTTCTTCCAGAAAAATATATGTTTTATTCCTCCTGCAAAAATAAAGAACTTGTCTTTTTACCTACAACCTTGTATTTCTTGTGAAGCGCTGAGGAGATAGAAATCTACATTTTTCTGTTATTAAGTCAGAGTACGGTCCAGATTGACCATTCTGATCTCTGTCCATCACCTAGAGCACCTACAATGGGCACATTAACGTGTGTGTCAATTACCTGGGGAAGAGATGGCACCATGGGAAGAAGGCCAGCGGTCTGAGGGAGTGTGATGTCCTGGCAAATAATCTACTGTGAAACATTGGGTCATGGCATTCATGTGGATGTTACTTTAACATATACTACCTTCCTAATCATTGTTGTCGACCAAATACACCCCTTCATGGCAAGTTATTGACTTGACCTCCCAAAAAAAAAACAAGTATGAACCATGGAGGCCCCACCTTGTAACACACAAGACTGAAAGGATCTGTTGCTAACATTTTTGTGCCAGATACCCCAGGACACTTTCAGAGGTCTTGTGGAGAAGGAGTTCCTGCCTTGTCAGGTCACAGCTGTTTTGGTGGCAGGAGTTGGACCTACGCAATATTATTTTTTGGACATTGTAAGCAGTGCAAGCAATGACACCATTTGTCATGGGGACACAAACAATCTGAGTCTTGGCATCTGTGCACAGAGTAACTTCACTAGCCTGCAGTCAACAACATTACTAATTCAGCTCTACCACAGTTCTCTGGTCACTGTCATTTAGATGTTTCAAGTCCTATACAGGATAAGAATGTCAACAAGGTATGTCATGTATAAAGTAGTAATAGTAGTTGTAATATATATATATATATATATATATATATATACACA
>WWET01000036.1:988119-1006734 GCA_011038615.1 Limnodynastes dumerilii | reverse complement strand
AGAGCGTCTGCTTTCTCTTCTGTCCAGCCCCGCCGCCCTACCAGGACAGAACTGGATGCAGAATTCTATCCTCCTGCTGCTGCCATGCCTGAGCCGCAGTGATTGGAAAATGTCCCCTTTCAGTAATTCAGGATCCGTCCTTCTCCCTCATATAACATATACGACCTGGACCAGAGTTCTGTAAAAGTGACATTTTTCGATCACCTGTCTTAGTGATCACGCAGGCACACACCCTGCTTTTCCAATACAATTCCAATCCTTAGGCTCCAGATCTCTGTATTAAAAGTGTTTCTAACATCAGTCTGGGACGTGGCGATATGCAGGACTGTGTCTCCTGTCGTCAGCATCAGATCCCTGTTACCATTGGTGCAGCGGAATTGGGAGTCTGATCCGATCCATAATTACTTTTTGTGCTTTATCACAAAATTGATTGAAATATGTTCAGAGGTAAAGTATATTTTTTAATAAAGGCAAACCCCAAGTAGACCCCAGGAGGTAATTTTGTGCATTATAAATCCTGTATTATACTGCAGCTAAATGACACGGGTCCGGTTTCACAGTTACGTAGTTTTCGTCTTACGTACGTTGTTTTAAGAATTGAGCTACGATGCATGCGTAGTGGCTTATTTACACTATCTACATACCATTTCTGTACGTAGATTGCGTAAACGTGGACTTTAGCATACGTAAGACGAAAACTACGTAACTGTGAATCCGGACCCGTATTGGTCGATTGGATGAACCACCTGAGTAGTACAGTTTAGTAAGTTCATTGCTGAATAATTTTTTTAATTCTATTTGTTTTTACATGAAGCAAAAAGTAACTGAAGAAAGACACAAAAGTCTACCACATACAAATTGTTATGCCAAGTGCTTATATAAAAAAAACCAAAATCTATTTTTGTATTATTAACCACATGTTGCTTTGTATTGAGTGTTAGGAAAATGCATTTGCAGCTTGTTGAGAAAATGACTTTGATACACATCAAAAGCACCACTTTATTTACTAACTAATCAATAAAGGATGAGTTATGTGTGACAATGTTTCAGACAAAGCCTGGAGAAATAGCGAGAGACAAATGTAGAACATTGTATGAAATGGTGGGAACCCAAGCTTTGTGAAATGCTTCATGTTTGCCACCGGCGGAATGATTGACAATAGGGAACTGAGCGTAAAGAGATATTGATTGAAAATGAAAGACGTGCAGTGATCCCTTGAAGGCACAGAGAACACAATCTTCAAACTACAATAATGCATCTTTCTGCCCTTAAGTATATTGCAGGAGATTTTTATTTCCTTTATTGACAGTCTGCTCAAGTGAAACATAAGTGATGCACTTGGCTATTGAAGAAATAAATCCCCAGGAAACTGTATTTGCTTTATTGACTCAGTGTTAGATAAACAGAAGAGCTGAATATATGTGTAACCCCCCCCCCCAAAAAAAAATAAAAAAAATATAAAAAATATTTTTAATTAATAGAGAAAATATAAAATAAAAAGGAACTGGCTATTAATTGGTGATTGTTATGTGTGTTGATTGAGGACACAATTTGCTTTTTGGCAAATTCTTTAACATCTAGAAGTATCAAACCCCAATGTCATATTGATTGTAAGCTTGTGAGCTACCCACACAGTCTCTTTGGATCAGATTCACACCTAAGAAGTTGCGGCTATTTAGGTGCGTATAAATGCCTAGTAGATTATTTACGTTGTCTATGTACCACTTAGGTACATAGATAGACTCTGAAGATCACACATAGGGCCTGATCCAGAGCAACGCTCGCAAGCGAGCGTACGACGAGCGTATGCGAATTTTCGGCCAAAATTTCGCAATGCGCATGCCCAGTATGACAGCTTCCGGTCGCCCGAGCGTCATGAGCGAATAGCGGGCGTATCGTTAGCGTATTTTTCGCTCGCTGGGCGTATTTTTTTTACGATGGTCGGCTGGGCGCCCGTTTTACTACTGGGAGGCGGGGATAGCCATTTAAATTGTACAGTATGGGCGTGCTAAGCGTATTTTCTCAGCGTATTTTCTGCGAATTTTCGTACGGCCGACGGTCGTACCCAGTGTAGGGTATAGCCGCCGTAAGCAGGGACTTTACTATGGGAGTGTTAGGGGCGTGTAGGTTGATACGCCCGAGCGAACGTTCGCATTCGCCCGTCGTGCGAATTTTCGTAACGCTGGATCAGGCCCATAGTTTCTTAAGAAAAAGACCTGATTCACACTTAAGTGTGAAATCTGTACGTCCTGTGTCCCAAAAACAAACGCACCTAAATGTGCAGTGATCTCCCACGTCCCACCCCCATTTTTAGGTGCCTGATGGCATTTACAAGTGTCGTAGGCAACATTAAGTTCCACGCAGAAAATCTCAACCACTCCCTGCCTGGCTAATCTAAATGTGTTCCCCGACCCAATTTACCTAACTAACTATGGAGTCCTCCTCTTACTTAAAAAAAACCTATGTGTGGTCATTAAAGACCACCCATAGTCGATTTACGTGCATAAAGGCTATGTAGATTGCGTAGTCACAATGGCAACATTTCTTACAAATATGCACCTAAGAAGCCGCAGCTTCCCGGAATTGGGGAAATTAGTAACAAGGGGGTGAATCCCACTACACTCAGAGCTCTGAGCGCAATGGGGTTCTGATATTGGATCCCCACTGTATCTAGACTTCCTTGCAGGCAAAAGAATTCACTCCCTTCTCTTAAAAAGAATTACTACAGAAGACTCCAACATTTTTGCCTGGTCCTCATGTAAGATGGGGACAGCTTCCAAGTCTGGAGACAGCAGAAAGTGATTAGCACACCCTCACTGTACAAATACATTCTTCCTGCTGGAAGATCCTTACTGGAAATGCAGTGCATGCACATGCCTGTTCCCTGCCTATTGATTTTCTGCAGCCTGACCCTAACCCTCCCTTCCCCGCAGCCTGACCCTAATCCTCCCTGCCCCCGTAGACTAACCCTAACATTCACCTCCCTGCAGCCTAACCTTAAGAGTCCCTTCCTCGTAGCCTGACCCTAATCCTCCCTTCTGCGCAGCCTAACTCTAAGTCTCCCTTCCCCACAGCCTGACCCTAACCATCCCTTCCCCACAGAATGATCCTAACTTTCTCTTTCCATGGCCCTAACTCTAACGCCCTTCCCCAGAGCCTAACCCTAACCCTCCCCTTCAGAGCCTAACCCTAACCCTCCCCTTCAGAGCCTAACCCTAACCTTCCCCCTAATTTTAAAAGTCCCTGGAGATGTTCGTCTGTTCCTACTTCTAAAAAACAGCCCTCGTGTTGGGGACTCCCATCGATTGGAGAAAGCTCCATTTGCAATTCTGTTATCCTTACTGAATACCATTAGTCCTCACTGGAATAATGAGTTGCACAATTTATTATGTCTCTACATGTGGTCTCATAAGTTAACATTCTCCTAAGTTCAGGACTTTCATTGCCTATTCTCTCTACAATGCAGGCTATTATAAGCTCTCCTTGCAATCACCTTGCTAGCTGTCATCCTAAGGCTGTTCAAGAGTAGACATGATATGTATGGTCTGGTTAACAGCCTCCTATGCTATGTTTTTCAGTGTTTGCAACTTATTAACCAACAGGTCAGGTTTACTGTTCTCTGCACAAGTAACAAACTCTCATGCAATGATATACAAAATGGGTACATTTACATGAATAGAATTCTATACACAGTTATTGTACAGTACAACATTCTGTATACATTTCTGAGGCTGACAGGAAAATATTACAAGTTCTTTAACAACAGGCATCTCAATACAACACTTAATTTCATGACCTTTCAAGCACATTTATCAGTGTCCGGCATTCAAAATGTAATAATATTACCCTCAAGGTAACAAACACAACAGTAATGTACTCTGCAGTAAATATTGAGTGAGACATCAAAGACGGTGCTGTCTAGTAAGTTCATTTCACTCAGTGGAGCTTGACAGCTCTCCCCTAGGACCTGCCACTCATTCAGTAATGTAAAGTTTGTGAAGTAGTACGTTAGTTTCTAGTTGTGGAACTTGAGAGAGAGAGAAAAACATAAGGGTTGTTTTATCTTTTATCACGTCATTGAGGGAGAGAGCCAATGTGGAAATGACTAGCTTACATTGAAAATGATGCGAATGAAAACATATGTTTTATGAATATGAAATCTCTGTTCTAGGCACAGACCCTGAAGAAACCATCTTAAATGCTTTCAAGATTTTTGATCCTGATGGTAAAGGCCATATAAAAGCAGATTAGTAAGTATATTGCTTTTATTACATTAGCTCAGTGTGAACAATTACCAATCAATGAATCCTTTGAAGCCATATGCACTGTTAATAAAACCCTCATGTATCTTAATTTTTCCCAATGTCAATGTGGCTTTTTTTCCCCAACAGAAATGCTAAATAACTTTATATATTTTCCCAATATTTTCCTCCTGATAATCCCAACATCAAGAAGGAATAAGTTACACTCTTAAGCTTTTAACATAAAAGGCAAAATGAATACTACTTTGTTGTTATTGTTTATGTACATTATTATTATTATTATTATTATTAATAATACTTATTAATAATAAACCAGGTATGGTTGATGGGTTTACCTGACCTTCCCGACCTTCCCTCAAAACCTAGGAATAACTTTGCACAACACAAAGTTAAGAGTGAATTTAATGAATTTAAATTTATTAATTTGGGTTAATGGGAATTTGTTGATTTGATTATAGACTTTAAATTACTTTTAAATTTGGATGGGGACCAAAAAGTATAGCAAGTACAGTGTAAACAAGAGATAACCACCTGCCAACTCTCTCCAGTGCCTCGGTGAGCCGCCCGAATTGCAACCGGAAAAATGGCCCTGAACAAACCTCAGCAACCGCTCAAATACATGGTGTTTCACAAAACACTTACACTTGGGCACCACATTAAATATAGCTGACTACTTGCTAATGCTTCCGCCAAGCATCATACATAAGAACTACTTGATAACAGGGAATGGAGGGAAGGAAACGCCCCTATTCTGAAAGAAAACCTCCCACAGGCTTGGACCTAATCTATAGGAGTAGAGCAAGGGAGTCCAGCCCTCTGTAGCATCATAGCCCTGTCAGGATAGGTTGAGCTCAGCATGGGCCACCATCTGGCAGTTTAGTTACTTTCAGGCTTATTTAGCCTTCACTCTCTATAAACTTGCCATGGTTGATGGGTGCACCTGAGAGCAACTGACCAATGAAATGCCAGGATTGATGCACCTTCCACAAAGTTGCTGCTCCAATTCTGAAAGAATGTGTTTCGAATTCAGCAGAATGAAATACATCTCGGAATTGGAATTGAGTTAGTGGCATACCAGACATCCAGACCGGACACTCCCATTCCTCAGTGTCATGTAGTTAGAGGCCAAAGATACTGGACAGATGTTGGTGGGATGTCTGTGGAATGTGACCCAGTGTCCCTGGCCTGATTGATCCATTTTACTGTAAGGGATTCTACACTGAGTATTCATTCTTTATTTATTGAGAGGTGGAGTACAAACAAGAACAATGGTCACATGAATAAAAATGAAAACAATATGCAGGTGAATCAAGACCACACAGAAGACTGTTACAATAAACATTCTAAGATTTAGCAATACAGGTTAACAGTTTCCTCTATAATATAATGAGGCAATTATTGAGATAACCAGTTTGAACAGTTGAGAGAGGAGCAGAGAGGAAGTGAGAGGAAGTGGAAAGGAAAAGGAGGGAGATGGGAATGATAGAAGAAGATAGGGATGGAAGGGAAGCCAGGGGTTGGTGTAAAGCCTAGGTTACCAGGGGTGGAGAGGCATTAGGTGTATTAGATGACTGCTCGGAATCCATATAGAAGATCCAGGTAAATAGATAGTCATTGGATTTATCAATTGCTGAGAGGATGATGTCATCCATTGAGCGGTAAAATTCTATTCTCTTATACCTTTCTTCTATCGAAGATACTATGGAAGACTGCCAATGCATCGTGATAAGCGCCATAGCCTTACCCAGGTGCATTAGGGGGGCATGTTGGAAGCCAATCCGTGAGCCTGGGGGTAAGGAAAGGATCCAGAAATGGGGATAATTTGGAACATCCCCACCATATGTGCGCCATCGAACCTGTGACCTGATTACACCACCAGCATGAGGCAGATACCTGTGGCAAGAAAGAGTGCAGTAGTTGGGGAGTTCTGCACCATCGGGTTTTGATTTTTATTTGAGTTTCTATAACCGAAAGACTATGGGAGCAGGCCTGTGTGGTTTGGAAAAATTCGATGCCACTTCTCCTCTGATAGGGGGTCTGTAAGATCTCAATGCCATGCCCTGACATGGGCAGTCCTTTGAATTTTCCATTTCCATTCTCCATTTTATAGAGTAAGGAGTAGGTGTCTCGAGGGTGGTGGTGGTGGGGTGAATTGGAGACAATGGTTTCAAAGGGTGTGAGGGCCCATTTAAAAAGGATCCTGAATTGTGATCGAGAAAGGAAGTAATGTAGTTAGATGTAGATCTACATCTCAGAGGGGGTCAAGGAGTATTTGGATTGCAGGTCTTGGAAAGAGATCAGAGTCCCGTCCTGGAGGATGGGGTGGATTCTAGAGATACGTGCTTCAGACCAGGGTGAGAGTGGTTTGGGTTGCAATCCGGGGGCAAAGTCCAGATTGTAGGTTAGTGGTGTAAGGGGTGAGCACTGAGAGGAAAGGGTACCCTTCCTTCATACCCTTTTCCAAATGGCCAGAGTGGGGGTTATGGTTGGGTGTATGACTAGGGGGAAGGGGGGGAGCCATGGTAGAAGTTGCAACAGTGTCCAAACAAACTGGCCTTCAAGAGTGACCCACTGTTTCATGGGGTTGGGGGCTGACCAGTCTATGATCCTCTGTAGGAGGGACGCTGTGTAGTATGTAGAAAGGGGCGTTAAGTGCTTCTCTGTCCTCCTGCAAGAGTTGGGGATATTGGCCCGTATTCCGTAACTAACGATTGAAGTTACTGGGCATGCGCAGTATTATTGTACGCTATCTTTAAGACTGCGTGTACGCAATCTACGTAGCAAAATGCTATGTAAATAGCGTACAATAATTACGGCGCATGCCCAGTAACTTCAATCGGTTAGTTATGGACGGACGGGCACAGAAGCCGGAGGTATGAATATGGGCCATTGATATTTTTGTAAGTAATTAGCAATTTGGGTTTTAGGAAGGAGAGGATCATTAGTGGGATACTGTGATTCCAGGTTATATAGGCTGGAGTAGTACCGGTGAAAAGACTTTGCAATGTCCTTGTCAAGGGAGACTCTCTTCCCTCAGTTACGTGCTGAATAAAGGAGCGCTGTGTCCGAAGAGCCCTAGCGAGCATTTTTCCTGGTTTGTTGCCCCACTGAAAGAATCGATTCCTGCACTTGCGATATGCTTAGCTGATCCTGTCATCTAACAATTTATTGAGGGCCATTCTGGTCTGAGTGAGTTCATGAAGGACAGTCGGGTAGAGGGTATGTTTATGTCGTGTTTCAAGGTCAGTGATTTTGGCTAGGAGTTAGAGTCTTTGGGGTAGATCCAGAACTACGTGTGTGCGTACGTATATTCGCGGAGTGTATTTTCGTGCACGTAAGTTCGCTACACTCCCCTCGGCACACCCCTTGCACGGACGTATTTTGTCTAAATACGCTACCCAAACCTTACCTTAACTTTTAGCACGCCCATACTGTACACTTTAAATACCACCCCCCGCCTACTTCACGTAAAACGCACGTATTGTTGACTAACGTAAATTTGGCATGCCCACACGTAAGTATTTACGTGAGACATACGTGAATCACCCATACGTCCAAAATTACGCTACGTGAATGTGCGTATTTTCTATGGTGCGCATGCGCAGTGCGTTCAAATCTGCGAAAATCACGGAAAAGCGTAGTTCTGGATCTGCCCCTTTGTGTCTCTTTTTGTTTTTTGAGGTAAGAACCCAGCTGGATGCAATGCCCCCGGATCACACATTTAAGAGCTTACCAGCTTACCAGTATTTTCAGTATTATTGTGCTCAAGGTAACCCGCAAGGGTCTCCTCCAACTGGGCTTTGGAAAGGCGTTCATTAAACTGCCAGGACCATTCTCTAGGGGGGGTGGAGCCAGGGAGGGTCAGCATAACATAGTGGGGAGAGTGATCAGACCATGTCATCAGCCCGATGGTAGCGTCACTTAGAAGGTGAAGACGGTCATGGTCTATCAAAATGTAGTCTACTCTAGTGTATGAGTCAAATGTATGGGAGTAGTATGTGTAGTCTTTGTCTTCTAAATTGAGTAATCTCCATGCGTCAGTGAGTTGGGAGTCATGAAGTAGGCACCTCATCCATCTTTGGGCATTAAGTGGGTGTCGTCCTGCTTCTTGAGTCAAGATAGGGTTCTTGTGTCCAGTTTAAGTCTCCACCTAGGATAACGGTTCCCTCTTTCTCAGTTCTACTTGATCCAAGATTTTGGTCATGAAAGGGAGTTGGCCTGTGTTGGGGGCATAGACATTGGTAAACGTGAAAGACTGATTGTGGAATTTATCTTTAATTAGGATCCCCCTACCTGTTCCTAATTTCACTACTGTGGTGACTGTGGGCCTGATCCAGACCTATGCTGTTGTGCGTAGCGTATTATCGCCGAACGTACCACCGATGCACGGCAATAGACACTCCCCTTGCTCGTACCTAGTTTAGCATCCATACGCTCTGCAAACCCTACCCTAACTTTTGTGGTCGTTTCCGCGGCCATCCGTACGTTCATTGCGTTTTTAACGACACTTAGCACGCCCATACTGTACAATAAATATGCCGCACCCCACCTATATTCCTTAACTCCAGCGTCCATACGAACTTCATACTATAAACACGCCCCTTTGTCGGTATAAACGCAAAATATACGGACACCCGAATCGCCGCTACGAAAATCATTGTTTTACTACCGGAAGTTGTCACTAGGCGCATGCGTGGTGCATTTTTTCTGCCGAATTTACGCTTACAATCAGCGTTAGCTCGCAAGTGTGCGTTGTTCTGGATCAGGCCCTGTGAAAGTAACTCGCCTTGAGACGAGGATAGTAACAACTTTCGATTTACCATCTGGGTTGTGGTTAAAGAAAGAAAGGGGGTAATGTTTATCGGTAAATGATGGTGCTGTGCCCTATCTAAAAGGGGTTTCTTGGATGAATGCCACATCCACCCTCCCTGCACGTAGTGTGTGAAATAGTTTGGAGCACCACTTTGGGGTGTTGAGGCCTCTCATATACAGGGACAGGATTGATTCTACACTGAGTCAGGTAACAAGTGAATGCTGCAAAAGGAGGTAGAGGATTTGGTAGCAGCAACAAGCTCACAAAATCTCACTGCAAAAGCTATCTGAAAAAGAGCCGCCTCGTAAGGTGAGTCTGTAAGGGACGGGACAATATTGAAAAACGTATGGGTACTGTGATGGGTCGCCTAATGGCAGCGGAATGGGGACGCAACTTGGTCCAGCCTCACAAGGCGTGCAAAATCAGGAAATCTTTGGTGATATTGGGTAAGCCTTGGATTTTTAAGAAACAGCAACGTACGTAACACAAAAACTACGGAACTGTGAATT
The DNA here is from genome assembly GCA_011038615.1 of Limnodynastes dumerilii. Classification (NCBI taxonomy): domain Eukaryota; kingdom Metazoa; phylum Chordata; class Amphibia; order Anura; family Limnodynastidae; genus Limnodynastes; species Limnodynastes dumerilii. The sequence continues at coordinate 997,150 of WWET01000036.1, read as the reverse complement.
CGGACGTAGGGCCTGATTCAGAGGCTGAAAATAAGAACTTAAAGTTACACCTGGGCTAAACCATGTTGATTTCAGGGGAGTCAAATTTCATTTGTTGCAACAGTATTATAGTTAAAAGGTGATGTTTCCCAGCTCAAGTCTAATTAGCAGTTTAAAAGTGAAGCTGATCAGGTATCTGTGTGCAATAAGTAAAAGCAAAGCATTCTCCCTACATGCATAGAATAAAATTAACTTGACTCCCCCTGAAATCAACATGGTTTTGCCCAGGTGTAACTTTAAGTTCTTATTTTCAGCCTCTGAATCAGGACCCAAGATCTTCATTTATAGGAGCCCTATTGCATTACTGAGAAAAAATATTTTATTACAATAAACTATTACATTTTTGATCAGTCATATAAGAAATGTGTTATTCTGTTTCATAAATTGAATGAATGACTATTCAGACTTCCCTATATGTGCATAGATTAATTTAAGAATCAATGAATATCTAATTTTCTTTTTTTTTTTATATTTTTTTTTTATTTTTGAATCAATCTGACTTCACAAAAATACATACATTTGTATCTGTTGTTTTTCTTGTTACTTATTTATATAGATGCATTTTTGCTTGTACAGAAAATTGTTTATTTACTTTAATGTCTGATTTTTCTTTCTTTTTCTCTTTCCATGTATTAGCATCAGAGAAATGCTTACAACTCAAGCAGATAGATTCAGCCAGGAAGAGGTTGGTCTCTCTTCTTGTTTTATGTGTAAAACAATGAAACTGATAAGAACCAGTCCATTACCTTAGTACAGTTGTCCCTTTAAGTTATCCATTGTGTTGAAACATACAGGTTATGTTCCCTTCCCCCTAGCGTATAGGTAAAAACATTGAGCCTTGTGCTGCAATTAATCTACAGTCTCGCCTCACCATGTTCATTGGGAAATACAAATATCTCCTTAGACCAAGCTCCATTAGCACAGGTCAAGCATTTAATTGCATACCTACATTAGTTTTAAAGGTCTTGGACCTTAATACCACTACAAACACCCCTATTATAGTGTGTTTTGTGCCCTGACAAATAAATCATCAGTTTACCTGGCAGTCTTTACTTTTCATTGCAGACAATGTAAAATTAACTGTCTGACATTTGGTCGATGCCAATAATTAAAATGTGCTTTCTATCATTCTAATGTGCTTTCTATATGTCAGCAACCTGGAGTTCCTTGTTAACCAGGGAGCTTATTCAGAGTTTTATAACAGCAGATGCACATCCGTTGTGCAAATGTTTGTGCCCCATCCAGACATTAGCAGCTCTGGACATTCATTGTGAATATGAGCACACTTTTCATATCCAGTTTCTTTGGAATGTTTTAACTAAGAATTGGGCCATTCCATTGAGAAGGAGCTCTTCTGTCTTACACTAACACCAGCCATGAGCTGATCTATGTGTAAAGCGAAGGGAAGACAGCCTGATACCATGCTTGCAGCAGCACTAAAACGACTTCTCATTTAAATATAATGGAACACTCCATTTCACTAGCACAGAGCACACTGAAGGGAATACAGGCAAATCATCTGCTTTCTGTCTGCTTTCCTGCGCTCACTCCTGTTGTGCCACAAGCTCAGAGCTCCTAAAAAAAATCTAAAAAAAATCTAAAAAAAATAGGTGTAAGAGCAACTCCAGATCAACCCCCAGATCTGATTTATTTTTACTCTTTTTTTTTTCCTCCTGTATCTGAGAGTCTCAGTCAAGAGGTGAACCATGCAATTTACCGAAGTAAGTGCTGCACTTCTCAGCACAAACAAATGTAGTCTAATAAATCTGGACTAGGTGGAACCCTGTGCAATGTATGAAACTGCCTGAAGCTTTAGGGGCACCATTTTAAGATTTCCACATATTTGCCAGATGCAGGTCAATATATATGGACGCTGACCACTGTAGAATTTTTGACTTGTATGAAGGACAGGAAATACAGAACAATAAAATACAATGTTGTAGACATCTGGTATGCTAATCATTCTTCTTGTCTTCACAGCCGTTCTTACGCCCAAATCCATATTTTGATGCCCATATATCTTTTAGCTAGAAGTAGCTTTGAGAGTATTGAGCTACAGTACAGCAGAGGGGTGGAAAGCAATGCATTGGAGTTTAAAACATGTTTAGTTGTAACCCTTTAGACAATGGTGGAAGCGATCAATTATTTAAAATTTGAAAATACAAATGCACAGTTCACTTTCTTACTTGATATGCATTGTACTTGTGTTTTATGTTGATATATGTATGCATATACTAAATACACTAACAATTAGGCTCAGCTTAATGAAAGATCACTTGTTAACACATGTAAGAAAGTAGGACCAGATACAGAAGAGGGGAGTTCTGATGTGTGATCCAAAGTTCTGTAAGAGTGAGGGTGGAACACTCCCATTGTACGTACAGTACTTCTGTATCTAGGACCATGGAAAATGGTCTTAAAGGAAGGACATACGTTAGGGCTTAACCAAGCTGTTATTGTAAGATTACAATATGTCCCCCCTCCTACCATGCATACACACTGTACACATGGTATGTCGTCCTGGATCCTAAGGAACCAGATCCATGCTGGAAGCCTGTAGTGCACACATGCACAGTGTTGTAATCCAGAGTGCAGATTACGGCCACGTTATTTCATTCTGGATCCAGTACGAAGACACTTGTTGTATGTAGTGCAGTGTAAAAGCTCTATGAGGTTATATAGTGAATGCAGCACTCCTTTATATATTTTGTAACATCTGTCAGAACTCCATGAATGAGCTGCTAGCCTCTGACAGCTTGCTTAAAGTTCCATAAGTGCAGGGGGGACAGTAGCCACAGACCCTTCTCTCCTCTAGACCTCTTAGCAGCTGTTGTACTTACCCCACTGCTTTTAACACCTTCCCACAAATGAGCTTGGTTGCAATTAAAAGTGCACTTACTTAGCACACTGCACAGTATAGTCTCTTGCGATGCGTAGGGATCCAGGTTTCCGTACTGCCGCTATTTTACATATGCTTGACTGGAAATGGTAGACCCTAGCTGTCAGACGTCCATCTCTTGCTCATGGAATCGGACGCAGAAAAGTCAGATCTCTGTATCCAGCCCGATGTTATATGTTTGCATGTGGTTTCGACGAGTAAAGACTGATTGTTTGGTCATTAAGACTTGTGGCCAGGAGTGTAGGAATCAGGGGGGGCAGAAGGGGCAGTTGCCCCCCCATGATTTTTGTTGAGGGGCAAAGACTGTGTTTCCCCCCACATGAACTTCTGCACAAAGGTGAATGAGGATGAATGAAGCGAAAATGGGGATGATGCGACAATAGCTTTATTTGAACTCGTCAACCTTTGTCACTTCTGTTTACCAAAAATAAAATTGTCTTCATGGTTGTTCTGTACATTTTCTTCTTGCAAACGCTTTTTTCTTTCTTTCTTAGAAACCCCACTCATTTTGCTATCACAATTTGCAGTAAAAATAAGCAAACACAGGAGACCGGGAAGCGGTACTTCCCATTGACTGTTCTTATAATTTGAACGACAATGCAACAGAGAGCGCGAATAATTGGGGCCTGTGGACGGTTTAAAACGTTAGCAGCAGTCTTACTGGGCTGGATCCAGACCTAGTTAAGTGCTTGAAATGAGTTACTCCTGGGCCAAACCATGTTGATTGCAGGGGAGTCATATTTCATCTGTTGCAAACAGTATTAGCGTTGAGAGGTTATGTTTCCTATCCAAAGTCTAAATAACAGTGTGATAGTAAAGCTGGTCCGTATCTGTGTGCAGTAAGCAATTCAAAGATATTTCCCTGCATGTAAAGAATACAATGAACTTGACTCCCCTTGAAATCAGCATGGTTTAGCCCAGGAATAACTAAGTTCAAGCACTTAACTAAATCTAGATCCAGCTAGATCGTCGGGTAGATAACGGTTGCCTTAAGAATCATAGAGCCATGGTTCCAGACCCTGACCTATGTACGACAGGGGACTTACACAAGTCATTTGAGTAAGTCCCCTGTCTCGGAACATCTGTGTATGTGCGCGCCAGATGTTCCAATTGCATACCTACTGATGTATGTAAGTTACATACATCAGTAAGTATGCAGAAGGAGCTGACTCTTCATTTACGATGGCCGTATTCCCGCCATACAGTCGGGATAGCCATTTAATGAGGGGGCGGGAAAAGCCCCGTTACGAATAGGCCGTATGGCCGCAGACCTAGTTGTAAAAGTTAAGGTAGCTATCTGGACAGGTAAGTGTCCGGATTTCCTACCAACATCGGGGAGTGCAGGGGTCGTACACTTCCCACTATGGCTACGTAGCAACGGACCCATGCGCTCATGTAAAGCGTGCGGGGGTCAGGGTCTGGAGGACCTCATGAAAAAGGGGCTTCAGTAGTCCTTGGTCTTTTGCCCCCCCCATGAAAATTTTCCTTCCTATGCCCCTGCTTTTGGCTGTCACTTTGCATTACACTGAAAAACAGAGAAGTCTTAAATCCTGGAAACAGCTTTTACTGGGATTTTATTACGTTCTGATGTAAACATTCTGCATTTGTCGTCTAGATCAGCCAGATGTTTAATGCTTTCCGTCCAGATGTTGCCGGGAACCTAGATTATAAGAATCTATGCTACGTTATCACCCATGGTGAAGAGAAAGATCAGGAATAAGACATTTCCAGCATTAAAGAAAGAGGTTCTATAACGAGAGCATTTTTCAACATGGTGCCTGATTTACTGTAATGATCAAAGTGCTGGAGAACGTTTTATCTGTCTGTATAATAAAAACAAAGATTCACTGCCAGTATCTACATTGTCATTCTGTGTTTGTTCAGTTTTGCATGGTCTGGCTGATGTAATTCAGCAGTCGGCATTAATGTTTCATATTTGCAGCCAATGTAAAACACAATGACTTTCGCGTAGTTATATGCAAGTGCAGGTTTTAGGTTTTTTGTTGTTCATAAAAAAATATGGATATATGTAAGTATTTGGAACCAGCATGGACTAAAACCTGCAGCTTTCCAGATGTTGGGTTACTACTCCCATGGTTTAGTTTACTACTGCAGAAATACTTGCTGGATTAACAAGGCAAATAATGGTTATAGTTCAGTATTAGGCTGGCCTTTCTGACTCCGTGAGGATGGGGAAATTAGGCTCAACAGCCGTGAGGTTATAATCTGCAGACTAAGACTACATCCTTGGCCTGTCAAGGATGTAAGCAACATTTAATGAAAAATATGAACTAAGTAGTTTATAGAGGAGGCACATGTACTAAAGGCAGACTAAAAGAAAATATCCATTATTGTTAGAAGACTGAAACTTCATGCCTAAAAAAAGATAAATTATATGTCCTCGATGTCTGCAATATATGTCTGCAATGTGGTCCTGCAGGAAGCAACACCCCATGATGACTTTCTCACAATATTGGTTTTCAGATGCTCTCAGACTGGTCCAAGCATTGAAAAAGAACATTCTCCTACATACGTTTTGCCTATATTCTTCCATTTTACTGTCTGCATTCACATTCTCACTGTGTATACTTACCTTGGCCATTTGAAGGCCTGAATAGTTCTCTTGTACTTATTTTTCACCTTTCACTATTTCACTTGTTTGGATGAATCCTGGAATTAAAAAGAATAATTTTTTTCCACCACCTGGAAAATCAAGCAATAAGTGAACATTCTCTGGCTCAAGCCTATCCTTCCTTAATTTCATGACCGGCACAATACCCATGCCTTCCTCCCAAATAATAAGTCTAAAATATTTATGTTCCATAAAAGGCTTTCTTCCCGCCTACAGTCATGACATGAAATAACTAGTAAACAGTCAATGATAGCTGGAAGTTTACGATCTAGACCACAGTAGTGGTTGATACTTAAATTGGTATATATTTATTTCATTGTTTCCTCATTCATAACCATTTACCTTCCAACAACAGCATGTGAAGCAGAGGTAGCGCATAACTCAAGGATCCCCTTAGCATATACAGTGTGACCACAGATATGGTTAGAATTGGTACTGTTCAGAATATGAACAACAGGAAAGTGCTCTGCCCGGGCATGGACCACAATGCAACTCCTTTTGGTACTAGTTGATTCCAAGATATTATATTCAACTAGTCTAAAACCCTTCATAAATGTGGGAAAAATATTGGCCATTCATCCCCAATATGTCTGCAGCCCCCCACAGTATCCCCATCATGTCTGCAGAAAGTATTCCCATCATGTCTCCAGACCCCCCTCCAGTATCCCCATCATGGGCCTGATCCAGAATAACGCCCGCTGTCGCTAGGTTGGCGAGCGTAAGATCGGCTTTTGAGCCGATCTGCACATGCGCCGGGCAGATGTTGCTCGGCGTCGCTACGGCAACGCCCGATCGTGGATCAGGCGTCTGTAGCAGCGCCGTAGGGACACTGGAGGGGACATGTGTGAGCGTATGGCCCCTTCCTTACACCGGCTGAAGTTAGGGTAGCCTTCAGCCGGCGTAAGGAAGGGGCCATACGCCCACACAGGGGGAGTGTCAGGGTAAGTAAACGCCAATACGCTGTGCTTTAGTAAGCACAGCGCATCGGCGTAGGTCTGGATCAGGCCCCATGTCTCCAGGCACCCCCAGTATCCCCATCATGTCTACAGCCCCCCCAAGTATCCCCTAACATGTGTCTCCAGCCCCCCAGTATTCTCAAGATGGTGGTGGCGAGTCCTCTGCTACCTAGCAACAGCCACATGGGACGATTTTCCGCTAAGAAAGGTAAAAATATCGGCAACACACGCCTTTTCTGCTGTGATTCATGGATTCACTGCTGCAAATGCCAATAATCGCCATTTGAAATTCCCAGACACTTCAAGCTATCCTTATCTGGCTCATATATACTTCAGGAAGGACAAAATGATTAAATTATCAGAGCCAATCATTTTAGGAGCATTTTGCTGGCATTAGTAAACAAAAATCTTTTCTACACAATTTAGTGATGATTGGTCCGATCTCCTTATAATTGGATGATGGGATCAATGATCACTTTAGTGTATGCCCAGCCTAAACGAAAAGAAAATGATGAGATTAAATAGATTTTTTCTATAAGCTATGTTTATGAGCTAAAAATGCAGCTTTCTGTCTTTCTGGAAATATTTATTCATTTACTTTGGAAGACAAACAACTTTCAAGTGAGGCATTCTCAAACAAACTTCACTGGAAGTTTTTGATTTTACAATTAAACAAGATGACCACATCAATAAGTCTTGTTCGTAAGAACTAAAATGTTAAACTGAACGCAAACTATTCGCACATGTGACTAGCTTAAGAAAAGAACAAAGGCCAATAAAGTATAAACAGGACACAACAATTGTCTCATTAGCGCTTTGACTTTTTCATCACATGAATGAATATACACTAAACTGATCAAATATTAAAGAACCTATTTATCGAAGACATAATAGCATGACACTGAATTTCATCCCTGCTTATAAATTTCCCTCACGCAATCTATGCTGTCCATCCCTACCCTGTATGTCTGTATTGAATTTTGTTGCTGTATTTTGTACGGCACTGCAGACACTTGTAGTAATATAGTAATAATAATAGATGAACAGCAGAGGCATATTCATTCATCCTAGTCCGATAATCTACAGCTGGGCCCAGATATAGCTTTATCTACTATGAAAGAAATAAAGATACACAGCACTAATGTAACAGGAGGTGAAGAAAAAATTCACCACTATTGAAATAAGAAAAACTGAGCAATTTATGTAACTAAAACTTTTTTCATTTTGAAACCAAAAAATATTTATTAGTGCATACATATTAAATAAAAATACAGAAAACTTGCTGATAATTATGCAATATATGCGACTATACTATAAAGAAGCGTAATATAAGGGTCCCATATAAAATCAGCAACCTATATGAAGATGATCCATTATTATTGCCACTTAGAAAAATCTGGGGGATAGGATTAGGAATATGTGTGCCCCAAAGGCACGGCAGATTGGATAGATACCGAAATACCTTTCACTAAGACCTCAGAACCTCCATTGACTGTGGGGACATATTAGAGTCCTACTGACGCGTTTCATCTTGTTCTCAAGACTTTTTGAAAGCAACTTTGAAAAAGTCTTGAGAACAAGAAGAAATGCGTATGTATTCCATAAAACATATTTATATCCGCATTGAAGTTGTACTCTGGGTATTTCACAATAGCATAATAATATTTGCAACAAATGCAGAGAACAAAATTAATTTTCCTTTGTTCATGGCAAAGCCCATTGATATGTCTTTTTTGGCTTAAAGTTCGTAGCTATGAAATGGAATTACAGGTAATCTATGTACCTTTTACACCAGAATGGGCCATAAAGAACAAAGAATTGGTATTAAAAAAAAAACAAACCTTCAGGTTTGGAATGGGCCAGTCTCTCCCTCTTTTACATTGTTTAGGGTTAAATTGTTCTTTCTATTCCAAATGGACTGGTTGGAGACATCTTTGTCTAAAGAATCAGGAACTGAAAAATTCTTTGATACAGGGAACCCCCCCCCCCCCATTTTAAATCCCATTTACTTAATTGTTTCTGAGGCACTACATGATTTCTTATTGGGTTTGTGGAAAATGACTAACCTATATATAATATAATTTGCTAGATGTAGTTAAGGATGGCGGCATATATACGTGGTGCTGGCAAGGGCGAGCCAGTATCTGGTATAACCGCCAGGTGTCTGTACTATTAACAATAAGTACTCAAGAGTCTTTTTATATACTAACACTATAATTAATACTGCATCAAACATTTATTGCTTAATAACTATGTAACTGAAATTATATCTGATTTATTGCACATATAAAATTAAATTCAAAATTTTGCTTGGAACATGTTATTGTATCATTACTTTGCTTTGTCTCAATAAAGAAAAGAGAGAGAGAGAGAGAGAGAGAGAGAGAGAGATTAAAAAAACTTTATTTATTTACCATTTAGCAGCTGCTTGCTTTCTGTAGAGATCAGACAAAGTAGCTGACACCTATTCAATTCACTGGTTGAGTTATACACTCATACACTCTT
>WWET01000036.1:962632-979442 GCA_011038615.1 Limnodynastes dumerilii | reverse complement strand
TGAGGGTAAATAGGGTCTAGGGTCAGTATAGTTTTGAATAAACAAATGGGCAGACTAGATGGGCCATGTGGCTCTTATCTGCCGTCACTTTCTATGTTTCTGTGTTGGGTCAGGATCTATCCCATTATTATTACTGTCAGGTTTAAATTAACACTTTTGAGGGTCTTCATGACACATTCTTCTGCCTTATAGAATGTCCAATTCAACATATAAAAGAACCCAATATTATGACTGAACAGTATGTATGGTCAGGGGTATTATATATGTATTATAAGGTGACATACTCGGGCCCCGATAGCAAGGAGGTAGGGCCTGAGCCTGCATGGATGGGACTAGGTAGGACCAAGGGGGAATGAGGGGCGGCCAGCTTAAAGCAGTGCCCGTCACTCCATGTATGAGATACATGGAGTGCTGAGTGCAGTTTTAAGCTGTTAGAATCTGACAGCTTGCTACAGTACAGGGAGAGCGGCTGCCATGGGCCTTTCTCTCCTCCAGGCCTGATAGCAGCTGTATTCCTTGCATCTCCTGTAGTTACACAGATGGGCTGCCGGTCACATGCAATATATTAGTGCAATCGCCCCATACCATTCTTCTGTCTTTATGTCCTCGCAGTGCCTCTTCCCCAAGATGTGGCCTTGTGTGTATGCTTAGAACAATGAGTGCTCATCGTATCTTCTGTCATACAATAGCGCGCTGTGCGTATGCAGCATTATTGTATTCTGCTTACGGTTCATCATCCATTTTCTCCCATTCTACATCTAGTTGTAAGGTGAGACCAAAACATAATAGCAGCAAGCAGGGGCGTAACTATAGGGGGTGTAATGGGTGCAAATGTACCAGAGCCCAGCGGCTTAGGGGGCCTTTTGGAACAGCAGCCCACCCACTGCACCACCCTAGGAGCTGGCACCAGCTATGTGGTAAGCAGTGCTGTGATAGAGGGTCACGGTGAGTGGATAGTTCATACACTGTGACTCCACAGTGCTGCTTAGTAAGCCGCAGAAAAAAAAAATGAAAAACCCATCTTACCTCATTCTTCTACCTCCAGTCACTCTGAGGGGGGCTGTGGCGCGGGACCTGATCCTCAGTGTTCAGCCAGCGCTGCTCACATAGCACAATATGGGAGGGAAGGGAGAGGGGGGACATGATAGCAGCTTTCAAATACATCAAGGGTTGTGACCAGCTAGAGGAGGGTACCAGTTTTCAAAAGAAAAGGTGTAATAGAACACGAGGGCATGGATACAAACTGGAGGGTGGTAGAAGGAAATGTGCGAAAAAAAATTACTTCACTGAAAGGGTGATAGATAAATGGAATATTCTCCCATCTGAGGTGGTTGAGGCCAATACAGTAGAACAATTTAAACATGCTTGGGATAAATATAAGGGTATCCTAAATTGTAACCCCAATTGAGGGTAAATAGGGTCTAGGGTCAGTATAGTTTTCAATAAACAAATGGGCAGACTAGATGGGCCATGTGGCTCTTATCTGCCGTCACTTTCTATGTTTCTATGTTTCTATGTAATACAAGAGTATCTCAGTCTCACAGTGTGCCATATGACCAGCACTGGCTGAACACTGAGGATCAGCTCGCGCACCGCAGCTCCTCTCAGAAGCACCGTAAGTCAGACAGAATGAGGTAAAATGGTTTTATTTTATCTGTACTGTGTCCCGAACTGAGTTGCATGGGGGATGGGGTGGCACCCATAGTAAAATTTTGCTATGGGGCAAGTAGTTTTCTGATGAAATTGCTGTCACGGCGAAGAAACGCGTAAGAGTTTGGATCTCTGGATTAGAACTATACCTCTGCCTCTGCTAATTGTTACTAATAAGACCACGGCAAGCACCTTCCACCCAACGGCATGATTACTAATCCGTGCAGCACTTAGATTGGGACCGTTTCTTGCTTCTCTCCTCGAATCTCCACTGGGTGATTTTGTATCTTCCGCTGTGAATAGTGGGAGGAAGCTACGTATAACCTACCCAGCGAGCGGGCGGGTCGTGGAGCTTCCGGAACTATCTCTCTGCCGGGATAATCTTGCTATCAATACCATTTGCGGGACTCCAGATATCGGCTGCCAAAGTGAGCAACAAGCGCTTGATCGTCTACCGTGAATCTTGTATTATCGTTCACTGTTTGGGACACTGTGTTCTAAAGCATCACTGAACGATTTGCTGTCTAAATATCTATGCATGACGTTTGGTTGTCTCCCGTGAGGCTTACATCTCAATCGCATTTATTGGGACTTACCACTGTGAACGATCTGCTATTCAATATCCCTGCATGATCTGTCACATATCCCTTGGCTGCAAATCATAGCTCTCATCTGCCTTTACAGACAAAATCAGTATAACATGTCTGTGTGAAAGCATAATATACTAACTCATTGGAAACAATATAGCTTTTCCACATCATACATAGGTGGCAGATTTGCATTGACTCTGACTGATTATAACAAAGTTGCCAGGCATTTGCAGTTAATGTTATCGTGTACATGTTGTTCCTCATGAAGTCATATTGCATGTCATAAGCATATTTTTTATTGTACTAATAAACTGACAATTTATATACACATTGGTTTTAGCGCTATTTCCTTTTTGGTTGAAGTAGTTTTCTAGTCATGCCCCTGCAGCAAGGCTGCATATCTGTATATTCTCTGTGTGTGTGAGTGGGGGGGGGGTCCTCGGTGTGTGTGAGTGGGGGGGGGGGTCCCCATTGCGAACAGTCCTGATCCTAACAGTCCTTTCCCTGCAGCCTGACCCTAACCCTCCCTTCCTCACAACCTGACCCTAACCTTCCCTTCCCCGCAGCCTGATCCTAACCCTCTCCTTCCACGGCCCTAACCCTAAGCATCCCTTCCACAGAGACTAACCCTAACCCTCCCCCTAACCCTAAAAGTCCCTGGAGAGGTTACTCACCTCTCCTGTGGCAGGTCCAATGGCGCGTCCGAAAATAAATGGGTGATTATGCCGACTGGCATACTCACCCATTCAAAGAAAAAAATAAAATAAAATGGCTGCAATTCGAAAAGAATTTCCGGCTGTCTCTATTTCATAAAGACTGCCCTCGTAGCCGGGACTCCCACCGCTGTGTGGGTGCGTGTAGTGTGAAGTTTAGCAATTAACACTATGCAAACCAACATTACCAAGAACCATCTGTACTTTCCAGTATTCCCTGCTATTATCTACAAATACATTTCAACAATATATTTAATCAAAGTCAGATCATATGATTATTTCCATTAATCCACTTACAAACATGCTCTGCTATTATTTAATTTACAACAGAATGTAGAAAATCACAGACCAGTTTTATTGATTACTCTTATAAGGAAAAATTGTTTCTTAATTGTAGACATACATCATAGTGATACAATTCAGCAATAAACCTGTTAATTAAAGTATGAATTTCTACCTGTGCAACATTAATTACCCATTTATACAAAAAGCATTCAACTGAAAGTAACTCATTTCTGATGTGTTTAAGACATTGAAAAATGATAAACTGTCAGATGTTTCAAGTATTTCTATGCAAAACAAAAAGAATCCATTATAAATGCATTCTTTTGATTCTGATTTAATCTATGGGTCTAAAATGAGATATTGGACACCTGTCTTCATAGCAGACTGTCTTGATCTTAGATATACTGTGTACAGCTGTCACTGTTTGTGCTGAAGCTCACAGTTATTTATATTGAAATTGTATATTTTGTTGTAGGAAATGCAATCTTAATTTGCATTTCTCTAGTTAGACAGCATCCATTCTTTTATCTAGTTAAAGGTCCACTAATAATAGATCAGGGTTGCCGACACTCCCAGAATATGCAGGAGACTCATGAAATTCAGATCCAAGGAGAGCAGGCAAATCTCCCACAATGGACCGTGAATTTATGCATATTACGGTCTCAGGCCCCATCCCCTGTATATCAATACTGTAATTCCTAGTTTTACTATGGATTGGGTGAGACTTGATTACGCAATTTGCCCACCCCCAGTAACACTATGAATAGTATTTTTAATGGAGTGTGGGCGGGGCTTCAGGATTCAATTTGCATAAATCTCTTTATCAAGCCCCGGCGTCTCTTTCTTTCTTCTGAGATCTCCCGGAGGTCACAAATAGAAAGTTGACAACTTTGTGCTAGACTGTAACACTATCATATCAGACCCTCCAACATAACCCATTCCATTAGGTACAATTTAATCCGCTCCTGAGCTTCCAGCTGTCAATTACCTGGTTTAAATGAATAACTGATATTTAAAAAACTATTTGTCTCTTCAACCAAGAGGTTACCATAGTAACTGACAGTTGCAAACTGAGGAGCAGAGTATTTTGTACCTAATGGAATGGGTCATATTGGAGGGTCTGTCATATTTGTTAATTGTTTGAGCTTAGGGAGTTTTATGAACTGACTGAGATGACAGATGCGTTTATGTTTACAGCCTATGTCCAGCACTAGTCAATACTTGTTAACAGAAAGAAGACAGAACTCTGCCTTGAAACAGTGGACTGCATGAGCTTGTGTTGTATCACTGGATAGCAATGCTTTGGGGGACTTGGGTAACTGTCAGCATTACAGGTGTTGGGATACAACTCCCAGCATTGCTTCAACAGCATAAGCATTGCTGATACTTAGGAAAGCATGATGGGACTTGTAGTTTAACAGCAATTAAGGAGCACACAGGTTGCCTATGGCTTCACTATGGTAACAGACAACTGGATCTGGTCAAGTTCTAGCATTTAAAATGTTGGCGTAAAAAGGTAAAAGTCACCTGATCTAGGGTCTCAGTAGGTGAGTTAATTTGACAAAGCACATGGTAAACCTGTGCATATTTAAAAACCGCATAAGTAAATCCATAAGCCGATAGGCTGAGGTCTAGCATGCCACATGTATGAAGTTCTAAACGTATAGAAACAAGTTGCGTAACTGGAGTACGCGCATGCACTGTCTAAATGGAACAGGTGACTTATGCATCCAGCATGCATAAGTCGCTTGTCTTTCTTACATCAAGATCCAGTCCTATGACAAGAAATCTATGACTGCAAGATATAGAGAATGAGGCTAAAATATAACAACTGGTTTTATAGACAGGGACACATGCTCGTTTTAATTCTTGGCTCTGGGCAGTTGTGGATTACACACCGTGTACTTGTTTCTGTTACAGGAAACCACACACCCAGACACAGAGTATAACCAAGAGCCAGGTGTTAACTGAAGTCCCTGATGGCGGGGACAGACTTGGCTGCAGGCCCTTGGTGGTAGCTTGAGAGGAAAGGAAGTTGGAGCTAGTAGTACGCAGAGCAGAGCACCCAGATGCAAGCAAGACAAAGAGAAAAACACAAAACAGAGACGAATTCTCAGAACCAACCCACAAACCCCTGGTGGAGCCTACAACAAAAAGATAAGGTGCATGCAAGATGGAAATAGCACAGTTACAACACCAGATGGCAATAGTGAGAAACAGAATCCGTGTAAGATGGAAATCGCACTGTAACAATACAAGTCAATCGTAAATGAAGTAAGCAACAGCTGGAATCTCTACAGACGGCTTTACCAGTATATCTATTAGTATAAATACTCGCACTGAATTGGGGGTGAAGAGAATTAAGTGTATAGTAACTTTGAGTTTAGGATTCATTTATTAACACTTTGGTGCTGCTAAGTACCACATATGTATAAACACAACGGAAAGAAAAAACGTGGTCTTATAGGTGCGCACTCTTCAACTTCAGTGCCCAGACATAATGATATCTGTTATTGTGTAAAACATACACTTTATTAGGTATACATTAAAAAGCAAAACATTAAAACAAGTGAAAGGGGTAAGGGAGTGAATTTAAAATTAATTAGTTACGATCTGTCTCCTCATCTGATAATTAAATATCTGTACTAAGCAACCTGTTACTCCAAAATGAAATTCTGTGGTGAAGTCAGTTATAGACTGATGTATATAGGCTCCAGCGTATGTTGATTGTCTATATATATAGTTCAAATTATGATTGATAATGATGACATTTTAATAAATAGAATTGTATTGTAATAAATAATTCTCTATATAGTATGCGTGTCTCTTGTCTTCATTTAAGCATAAGTATAAACAATTCCGCTATAGAGTATTATTAGATAATAATGATACAATTGTATATGAATATAAATATGGTATAGTAAACAATTCAACTTAATAATACATGTATCTTTTTATTTTTCATTACATACAAGTGTATTGTGGTAAACAAGTCCACTATAAGTTACCGATTCTTTTGTTTAATTAGAATAGATGTTACATATTTGGAAATCCAAGTATGGAACTAAAATAGGTTAATTGTTATAAAAGTTCTTGTATTTAGTTCTATTAAATAGGAACAGTTGTAGATGTAGTATTTATAAAGTTAACAATTTGTTATGAATCAATACTATGGCATGTGGTATAATGCCTATGGTTGGACCGTTCAGCTATTATCTCTATGTTATATCTCTTAGTAAGCAATGTTGAACATTAGATATTCTGTCCAATATGTGCTCTAGAATAGGAGACAGCTGCAGACGTCATATTTTGTATGTTGGTTAATTTTTAAACAATAAAATATTATTCTGATTGTTAGTAATTGTGTTTAGTATTGAGAAATCCAGAGTTGAAGCCAAAATTAAATAATAACTATAGAGAGATCCTATATAATTATCAATTGAGCACAGGACAATCACATTCGTTGTCCTATTTAAGCTAGCAGTCAATGAATCTCTATTATATCTCTTAGTAAGCAATGTGGAACATTAGATATTCTGTCCAACAAATGCTCCAGAATAAGAGACAGCTGCAGGCGTCATTTTAAACAATAAAATATTATTCTGATTGTTGGTAAATATATTTAGTATTAGGAAATTCAGACTTGAAGCCAGAGATAAATAATAATAGTAGGGAGATCCTATATAATATCAATGGAACACAGGACAATCACATTCGTTGTCTTATTTAAGCTAGCAGTCAATGAATAGACTAATACCCCTTTCACATTACCACCAAATACCTGGGTTTTTCATCAAAAACCCGGCATTTCGCAAAAACCCGGGTTTTTGGTGGTGATGTGAAACCGCCACTTCCGGGCGACCCGGGTCAAGAGACCCTTGAACACGGCCCAGCAATAAAGAAGGGTCCTACCCGGGAGGGGTGGCAATGTGAAAGGTCCAGGGTTGTTTTTCAACCCAGGTTTTTCACATTCCAACCCGATTGAATAGAAAACAGGCAGCTTGGAACCTGATTGGGTGATTATATTGGCGCTGGCGCACGGATTCTGATGTCATCAGATGTTGCCTGGCGTTTTCCCAGCACGATGGCGCATTGGACGGATGAGGAGGTGAGAGAGCTCCTTCAAATCCGGGGAGAGGAGCAAATAAGGCAGCAGATATCGGGTACTGTTAAAGATGCCCTTATTTATTCAAATATAGCCAAATTGTTGGAAAAAAGGGGGATTGTTAAAACGCAGCAACAAGTTGTCAACAAGCTTAAAGCACTGCGGAAACAGTTCTCAAAGGTCCATGATGCCCAGAAGAAGAGTGGATCCGGCCGGCTAAACTGGCCACTGTATGACCTGTGCTACCGTGTCTTTGGCAATTCGGCCACCTGCGAGCCTGTGGCATTGTCCTCATCTTTAGTGGCCTCTAAAGAGAATACGGCAAGATGCAGCAGCAGCATGCCGACACGACCATCTTCGCCGGACCTGTTTGAGGATACTCCACTGGATTCCTCATGTGCAGAGGACGAAAGTTCGGTGGACGACAGTTCATTTGCCCACAGTCCGAGTGAATGCACACAGGGTTCTGTAACGCAGACGCAGAAATCCGTGACATCCATCCCATCGTCCACGCATGATGATCCGGACGCAGCAAGTGAATTGCGAGGGAATGGTAAGTGCGTTTATTTCCATTTTCAAAAATTGCCTTTTCATAACTTTAGCAAACTGTTTTGGATGTCCATATTTTTAATAGTTCCAGATACAGGATTTTGTAGAAGTCCAATAGTTCAGTTGAAGGGAACTTTTAGGATGGTGTTTTCTCTTTTTGAGTAGTCCTCCATACTAGAATTATCATTTTGTAAAAGTCCAATAGTTTTGGTAGAAGGGCATTTTTACATTTAAACATTTTTTCAATGTGACAGCAATCATGTATGAGACAAGTAACTGTAGAAGCAGCATACACAACAATTAAACATAGCAAGGTACAAATGTCATAATATACAAATGTGTCGCAGAGTGCAACAAACGCAAGAGAATTGAGGCCTCAAGCGTAATGGATTGCCAAACTGCTTTTGATATACAAACATACATTTTACAAATGTTATAACCTTTTTTTTTTTTCTCCACAGTTTTTAATGTTCCTAGAAAAAGGAAAAGACTCAACAGAGTCGAGGTGGCTACCAAAGCCATGACAGCGGTCATGTTTGACCAGTTGTCCGAAATGGACAGAGTGATGCAGCATCAGGAGGAGGCCCGCATGAAGTCATATTTTGAGCACGAGCGTCAGCTGCAGCAAGCCTTTCTTGACCGCATCACTGATATTAATAGAGAGAACAGGGAGGCCAACATGGCATTCATGCGCGAGATGTTGAATTCTATGCGGAGCAGCAACAATGCCCCCGCGCCACCAAACCCACCCCCACCCCCGCCTCCAACTCCAGCTGCCTGGGATGGCGGACCTGATGCACAAATGTGGCATGAAGATAACCACGGTGACAACAGAGGTCGTGACTATGCTGAAATGCCTGAAGATTATGGGGCAAGTAACCAACCAGCATACAGTGGTGCGCCGCAACAACGGCCATGTGGTGCGCTACAGCGCACTTCAACAATTAATCCAACACCCTTGCCTGCCACACCCGCTAAGCAGTACAGCAATGTACACTTTGCCCATCACCACCAAAGTGCCTTAACACCGCATCAGTCTACATTCTCTGGTGCTCCGGGCCCCTTGCCTTCCTTCCAGCCGCAACAACCTCCTACACCCGCTGGACATCACAATACTTCTGGCTACGCTGGAATGCGCCATCAAGCGCACAACCCAAAACACCCACCTGATGTTAATACACAGGACATTTCATATTGTCAACTGTAGGTTTACGATAGGTGAAACTTTTTTTTTTTTTATAGTGTTGCATTAAGAATTATTAATGCAAGAAGACTGCGTTCTATTTATGTTACCGTGTTGTAAGTTCTTGTTGTTGCACTTTTACAGACAATGTTGTCTGCATATAGTATACCCATATAGTATTTACTATAGTACCTTTACTTATGTTACCATAACATATATTTGTACACTACTCTCGTATTGTGTTTGGCATTCTTGGAAACCATGTTTGAAGCACTTATGTAGGTATAATACGTGTTTCTTAAGTTCTTATGTTTCCTTTATCTATGTTGAGAAAACATATGTTTCTTTGCACTTGTACATCAAAGTTTTGTACTTTTTTTATGTTTTGAGAAACATCATGACATAAGGCCAAAGTTTAATGTTCTGTTGATTTTGTGTACAAATTTTTGCACTAATTCATGGCAAGAAGTAACTTGCCAATACTGAAAAGGTTGTTCAATAAAAAGTCTTTTGATCAACAAAAACATGTGTTTATTTTACAAACATCAAACAAGGGAAAAAATGTTTTGGGATAGGGTGGATCTTATGTTCTCGACACTATGGTGGGGACGTTCAACATCTCTAGGTTCTGACTCAGGGGGCTCCAGTTCATTATAGTCCACAAGGTTCCATTCTGGTAAAAACTGGTCCCTCTGAATCTCGCAGATGTTATGTAATATGCAGCAGGCAGCAACGACATGAGGCACTAAATGATTGTCTATATCACAGCGCTTCATTAAACGCCGCCACCTGCCTTTCAAACGCCCAAAAGCATTCTCCACCACCATCCTAGCGGAGCTGAGACTGTGGGTAAAGCGCACTTGTTCAGGAGAGAGGTGATGGTGCTGGGTGTAGCCCTTCATAAGCCATCTTCGCAGGGGGTAGGCGGCATCTCCAATGATATGCACCGGTATCTCGACACCGCCAACAAAGATGGACTTCTGCAAAAAAAGGAAAAAGGGTGTAAGTACATCATAAAGGTTTTCTGTTTGTTACACAATAGCTGCAACGGGCACACAACACAATGAACATTTGCAGAACCTACAACAGTGCATGACACTAACATTACATGCCTTCCTGCATGCGTCAGGCTGAAAAAAATTTCGTGTTAATAGCACATAATCACACTCCCAAAAAAGAGTATGACAATTTACCTCTCTCGGGAACAAGTAGCCATCTCTCTCCACCTCAGCCAGATGGTACAGGTCAGAATTAGCCAACACACGGGCATCGTGGGAACGTCCGGGCCAGCCAATAAAGACATCGGGGAAGCTATGGGGGGGGGGAAATGGATATAATTAATTACATTTAAATGCAAAAACACATACGCAAAGCAATGGCACATCGTATATCGCATAACACACTTACCAATACTTATGGTCCACAACTGCCTGAAGAATGATCGAATGCCAGCCTTTGCGATTGTGGTAATCCGCAGGGTTATGTCCTGGAGTTAAGATGGGGATGTGAGTACCGTCTATGGCTCCAGCACACTGGGGATAACCGCGTCTCAAAAAGCCGGCTACGGTGTCATCCAGACGCTGACCGTGAGGCAAACAGATAAACCGATGGTACAGCACTTCCAGTAATGTGCCTGTGACTTCACGCACAAGCTTGCACACGGTGGATATTCCGACGCCAAACATACTTGCGATGGTGCGGTACTCGCCTGGGGTAGCGTACCACCACAACACTATGGCAAGCCTCCTCCATGGTGGGATTGGAACCCGCAATCTTGTGCGCTGTCGAGATAATGCAGGGGAAACGAGGTCCAACACATACTTGAAGGTCGCACGTGACATACGAAAGTGCACCATCCACTGCTGGTCTTCAAAGGCTTCCACAGTTGCCCAGAAAGCCTCACCGTGACCTTGGTCTCTGGCCCACAAACTCCGCTCTGTCAGTGTGCTGAACCTCAAGATGGACATGAGGCTGGACCTGATGTACGACCTCCTCCTGCGCAAGTACTGATGCCGAGCGTGTTGCCTCTGCGTCCACAATTGCGCCCTTTTCCTCTGCAAATCACTGTGCAACATCTGGCACAGTGTCAGCAGCTGGAACAAACTTTCATTTGCTGTTGAAAACAGCAAAACACACTACAAAACCATGATGTCAGGGTTACAGAGCACTAGCTCGTCAGCCATCATCAAGGACAGTGGAAATAAAATGGCCTCTGGATGCTGACATCATCTGCATGTGCAACAGTAACGTCCCCTTTAAATGACGTGGTTCCCGGGTTTTTGGCTGGACTTATAACGCGGTTTTGAAAATGACACGGCAATGCTGCCAGGAAAAACCCGGGTACAAAATACCGGGTTTTTCAGAGGTGGTGATGTGAAAGCGGTATAAGACTAGAACGGCACAGCTCTTGCCATAGTATTAAATCAATTAGTGGGTAGTATGGACATGGTGTGTTCGGTACAAGAAGCCAGGGCTATAGGAGCGACTACATGCGCTAGCCTAGGCACAGTGAGTAAACAGGTAGCGTATTAAATCATATTAGAGAGACGAGCAGGACAGTTAGAAACTGATTCATAACAAATTGTTAACTTTATAAATACTACATCTACAACTGTTCCTATTTAATATAACTAAATACAAGAACCTTTATAACAATTAACCTATTTTAGTTTCATACTTGGATTTCCAAATATGTAACATCTATACTAATTGAACAAAAGAATCGGTAACTTATAGTGGACTTGTTTACCACAATACACAATATGTAATTAAAAATAAAAAGATACATGTATTATTAAGTTGAATTGTTTTTTATACCATATTTATATTCATATACAATTGTATCATTATGATCTAATAATACTCTATAGCGGAATTGTTTATACTTATACTTAAATGAAGACAAGAGACACGCATACTATATAGAGAATTGTTTATTACAATACAATTATATTTATTAAAATTTCATCATTATCAATCATAATTTGAACTTTATATATAGACAATCATCATACGCTGGAGCCTATATACATCAGTCTATAATTGACTTCACCACAGAATTTCATTTTGGAGTAACAGGTTGCTTAGTACAGATATTAAATTATCAGATGAGGAGACAGATCGTAACTAATTGATTTTAAATTCACTCCCTTACCCCTTTCACTTGTTTTAATATTTCGCTTTTTAATGTATACCTAATAAAGTGTATGTTTTACACAATAACAGATATCATTATGTCTGGGCACTGAAGTTGAAGAGTGCGCACCTATAAGTCCACGTTTTTTCTTTTCGTGGCTTTACCAGTATATCACGATTATCAGTACAGCACTAGTTCAAGAGGAAATGGCCAATTGGAAATTAGACTGTACTAGTTACTGGCTCAGAGTTGATCACCACAGATAGAGTTGTATCTATTGCGTCCTTGTTTCTCCTGACAACTACACAAATAATCACAATAATCACACTCTATGGGCCAGATTTACTAAGCTGCGAGTTTGGAAAAGTGGAAATGTTGCCTATAGCAACCAATCAGATTCTAGCTCTCACTTTCCTATTACATACTAGAGAATGTCAGCTAGAATCTGACTGGTTGCTATGGGCAACATCTCCACTTTTCCAAATCTGTAGCTTAGTAAATCTGGCCCTATGTCATGTTCCTACCTGGGGACGTTGCATAGTAAACACATAGGGCCTGATCCAGAGCTACGATGTTACAGCGTTACATCGCTGACTCCCCCCCTGGCACTCCCCCTGTGCGGGCGTATGGCCCCTTCCTTACGCCGGCTGAAGGCTACCCTAACTTCGGCCGGCGTAAGGAAGGTGATTTAATTTCAATTCATTTAATTTAATTTTCTTTAATGTAATTTCACCTTTAATTTGAGTGTATTTACTTCCAAATCAGGTGACCAGTGTAATAATTACAATGATTTCTATTTGTGCCTCCCACTTTTTAAGTGACCAGTAGTAATGGTCCATTGGGCCTGATCTAGAGGTACGATGTAGCACTGAACGTGCTAACGCTCTGCGTTACATCGCTGCCTCCCCCTGGCACTCCCCCTGTGCGGGCGTATGGCCCCTTCCTTATGCCGGCTGAAGGCTACCCTATCTACGATCGGGCGTTTCTATAGTGACGCCGGGCAACATCTGCCCGGCGCATGCGCATTAGAGCTACGCCCGCCGTACTAACGACGGTGGCCGTAGCTCTGGATCAGGCCCATAGGGCCTGATCTTCATTTAATAATGTAGCCTCTTGTATACGTCCCCTTTAACATTACATCTGCACATGTGCGCATCAGTTATTATGCTATGAATTAAGTTCCAGACACTATGGGCCTGATTCAATTGTCCACGATCCCCGATCGCCGTGCTTTTTTCAACAATTTATTTTGCGGATTTTATCTCTATGAGGTGCACATTAACATTTGTGATTTGTACTTACCGCAGTAGATGGGAATAGGCGCATTAAGCGCTTTTTACATCTTTGCAGGCAATTGAATCAGTCCTTAGTAGATCCGTCAGGGTGAGGGTTGGGAGGGGGTGCGTCACTTCAATTCCGCATGTCTAATCCCCGCCAGACATGCTGGGATAGGTATGTAAATGAAGTGGCGAGGGCGGCGGTAAGTAGAGAGGTTAACGTAGGGGTCTTGACACGTAAGTGTCCAGGACTCCACACGAGAGAGGGAAGTGACAGAGCAGTGCTCTCTCCCCTTCCATGTGTACAGAAAACACACAGAGATCTGGATCATGTCCATAGTGGTGAATAACTGGGGCCTTCTCCTACTGGCCTGCACCTACCCTAATAAAACCAGGGCAGCGGGCGCCTGATAATTTAATTAGATTAAATACATTTGTAGAGCTTTCCAGCAGATCAGTCCTTGCATGCACTGACCAGTATTTAGCATGATTATGGCTAACAATCATTTTTAATATTAACAACACAAAATATTGGTTATATTTGTAAATGTGAATTTACATCAGTTTTTAAACTTTTTTTTAGACTTTCATTCATTATTACACTTCCATGCAAAACATTTTATAGTGTGTAAACCAATCCCTTTAAACAATTACATGTTTTGTTTGCAGACACACAAATGCTGTTTAAAATGACTTGTTAAATATTAGGTGTGACATGCGAGTAATTATACAATTAAAGTAATGGTTTTCCTGTTTATTTTCTGACATTCCTGCAGAGCTTTGGAAGTGAGTGTGAACATTGTGTAACAGGAGCAGGAACATGCTAGGGAGTATTTATTATAGAATAGATGCTGCTTTCAATCGCATTCGTTTTTATGTGTATGTGTGTTTGATAGTCAACTGAATGCCTGAGGCTTATCCGTGTCTGCCAAAATGGCAGAAGCCCAAATGTGATTACTCTAGCAGTTTTCTGGAAGATTTAACACTGCATTTTAATAGCATCATAGACTATAAATGTGTCTGGAAAAGAAACTGACATTCATCTTACTTAATACCCCACCCCGCGCCTGTGACGTAATCTGTCTGCAGTGAGGAGGAGTGTGGAGAAATGTCCTGTCCAGTGTGCGAACCGAAATCTCTATTTCACATTTTTTTGTGATGATTTTTACACATCCACCTCCGCTCTCATCACACCATGTCATTGTCATGCTTTTATAGGGTTATCAATAATAGGCAGAGCAGACAAATCAATTATAATATAACATGTTACCAGCTACTCCCTAACACAGAAATATTACATATCTTTCTCACACGTTTGATGGAAATTCACATGGTAAAAGTTCCCATTTTGTATCTGAAAAGTTCTTGATTAGGAATTAGTGGTACACACACACACACACACACACACACACACATACACACGTAACATAGGTAATAGAAATGTCTATAAAATTGACAATGCAATAAGATGCAATATCAGGAAAGTATTTTCTGTTATTTAGTTAGTTTTTCATATTTTCTCATGTGGGGGCGTACACATGGCGCTCTGTAACTACGCTTGGAAGAGGGCTGTGAACTCCCCTGTTCATAGTTATGGACACATCCCTGAACATAGATCTACCTTAAGTTAACCAAACAGATCTGTGTCCGTACACACACACACAGAGACATACAGATCGCCTAAACACCACCCCCCTGCAGCTATTCTGCATGTCTAATACCGCCCCCGAAGTAGGATTAATATAGAAACAAAGAAAGTGACGGCAGATAAGAGCCACATGGTCCATCCAGTCTGCCCAGTTGTTTATTTAAAACTATACTGACCCTAGTCCCTATTTACCCTCAATTTAGTTTAAGATTAAGATTTAGGATATCATAATATTTATCCCAAGCATTTTTAAAACTGTTCTACTGTGTTAGCCCCAATCACCTCAGATGGGAGGCATTCCACTTATCTATCACCCTTTCACTGAAGTCATTTTTATGCACATTTCCTCTAAATCTACTGCCCTCCAGTTTATATTCATGCCCTTGTGTTCTATTACACCTCTTTCTTTGAAAAATGCCACCCTCCTCTTTCAGACCGCATTTACGCAATCTATGTAAGAAAAAGATACGTAGATTACGTTAAATTAGATTACGTAGTAGTAAAAATCGCTAAACACTGGACGTATATGTTATACATCCGGGGCTCTGAATACAGGCCTATATGAGTGTTTATGTAGTTATTATTACACCTTATTATACCTTATTTGATCAGGACATATGACCAAAACACTGAAAGGCCAGAAATATTACATGTGGCAACACACACAGTCATCTCCAACTGATGAGACCTATTATGTTATAAATACAAGATTTGCCTGTATTTCCGTGTTATATAGTTGTGGACAAGCTGTAATAGGTCGTCCAAGAAGACCCTTGTTCTGCTGTTGGGGAAATGTAAAAACATCAGCTGGTAGCTGTCAAAGTATTTCTTTAGAGCAAAACTGGAATATTTAAAGGTCCTCTGGTGATGCCATTATCAGATTAAGGACACTGTACAAGACAAAATAGTGATCTCATACTTTACCAATATTTATAGGTAGGTATACAGTGTAATTCTTAATTCTTAAAGCTCAGTGAATGTCTCCACCTTAATTACTAATCAGCCTCATTATTTATGCTTATATGCTTATACTGAGATATAGGTTAAATGAGAGATAATTTATTACTTGCGGCACGGGCACCAGCAATATTCTAGAAACACAAACAAGTTGAACCCCAAACCAACATTTCTGAAATGTCAGAAATATATTACTTATTATTTCTTTAATTATTAACAGGTTTTAATATAGCGCAGCGCTTTACAATTTCAGTATAACAGGACTGGGTGGTAATGGACTGACTGGATTGGTAATATTACTTATTATTTTTATTATTTAAGGTGAAATCAACATTGGATAACAATAATTATTATATATATTCGTACCAAAGAAAGTATTCAATGTAACACATGGAGATACAATGTATCCACTGGAAATAAACCCATGACCAATATAACAGGTTGCCGGAGTCTTGGAATGAGGTTTACACTGTGCCACGGTTATATTATGCAGTGCTTCAGCAATATGCCCCTGGGGCCACTACAGTTGTAGCACAAAGCAAACATCATTCCAGGACGTTGGCTACCTGTGAAATTGTCCATTATTTCCAGCAGCAACAGTGTACTTCCATGTGTTGCATACATGCATATGGTACACATTTTTACATACTTTTATTTTTTTTAAATGTAAAATAAATTTTAGTGCGCTTAGAGCACCCCATATTTTCTCTTGTTTTA
>WWET01000036.1:929748-941207 GCA_011038615.1 Limnodynastes dumerilii | reverse complement strand
CCCCCCCCCCCGCCGTATAATGGGATTTGTGCGGAAATAATATTCAATTTGCATATTTTCCCTTTGCCATAGAGCAGAAGTATTTCCATTTCCTGTCCTGATCCGACGTTGGAATATTTACCAGAACGGATCTGGATCCAAAATTCTGCGCCGGGATTGTGGCGCTGGAGCATGTGATGCCTATCACAAAGGGGTGTTTTCTGATCATAGTGAATGGAAAACGCCCCCTTGTGGTAAATCAGAAAAACTATTAACTTGACAGGTGAATGGATTGTTAGGTGGGCGGTTTATTTGTAAATGTGTTTAACTACTGTAATATTGGACCAGATCCAGGCCACTTTCTTTGCTTGCAAGGAATTCTGATACCTGACCCCCAAACTTAAAAGTTCCGCTGCATTCTCATGTAAAATGAGGAAGTATCAGAAGTCTTGATATTTATTATATAATTACTCTTTTTTTAATCTTCACCTATAGTCAGTGTTATTGATATCATATTGACAACTAGTAACTATTAAATTCAAATTTGCAATAGTATTTGTATAACGATATCTCTATATAGGTAAAATCCCAGGGTAGCAGTATCTAACATCTGTGCAGTTCAATGGTTTGATATTGAGATAACAGCTGTGGGAAAAAGAAGAAATCTTTCTTAAATGCATGTTATCTCATGGGACTTACTCTTCCTGATGCCAGGTTCTCACATTGTTTCCCAGCTTGACTGCTTGGAAATTGTAAAACTGTTTCCTTATCCATAAACAGATCTTACAAGGAAGAGGGTGCCTCATGGCATGTACATTCCAGCAAAACATCAGATAAACTCATTATCTAGTGCTAATCATGGGCTTCAGAACATTTTTAGGTGGTGGGGAAGGAATTGCCAGTTTATAAGTTTTATATAAATTTTTGTTTTACAGGAAGCTATGTCAGTTATGTTGACATAATAATTAAGGATGCTAATTTGCAATAGGATGAGGGGGATACTTATGGATTAGTCAATAATTAAAGATGAGGATGAATGTATTAGACCAGCGTTTCTCAAACTTTTTTAGGTTAGTTCCAGTTATCCACTACGAAATCAGGTTAAGTACCACATTTCTTATCATGCATATACATATACATACACAATACATAAATGTGTATTTGCTGTTTTTGTGTTATATTTGTGTAATGATATTGAGGTACATTTTTTTCTATACACGCAGATTTTTTATTAAATATTCTCTCTGACATCTGGTTAAAATACAAGTACGGCTGCTACCCCCTTACAACTTGCCCAGCCTCCCCAATTACCACCAGAAAGTGGTCCAAGTATCACCAGTGGTACTAGTGCCACTGGTTGAGAACCCCTATATTAGACTAAGAAGATGATATTGACAATTGCCAATCACCAATGGTACCATGATTATATGCCCATAATGAGCATCATCATTGGGCAAAAAAAAAAGCACCTTTAGTGTACGGAAATATAGATAATATAGGGCCAGGCGTTTATGTTAGGTAGACACACTCCTCGAGATGTAGCTGGCTGGGTCCGGCATGCCTCCTCAGTTTACCGGGGTGTGCTATATGAATGGGGTAGTTCTCTTAAGTTGGCCATAACCTTCCATAGCGCCGAGCACAGTGGGTGCCCTTCCTCAGCAGTGGGAGTCCCCGGCACAAGGTTTGTCATTCAGAAGTAGACACAGCCGAAAGTTCTCTTTTGGCTGTCTCTATTTCGAATAGGCAGCCTTTTTCTATTTTTTTTAGAATGGGTGTGTGTACGCCGATCGGCATACTCACCTATTCATTTTTGGACGTGCAGCCTGCTGGACCTGTCACACCCGTTGCAGACACCAACGGAGACGTCCGTAACCTCTCTGGCGACTTTTAGGGGGATGGTTATGGTT
This sequence comes from Limnodynastes dumerilii, assembly GCA_011038615.1. NCBI lineage: Eukaryota > Metazoa > Chordata > Amphibia > Anura > Limnodynastidae > Limnodynastes > Limnodynastes dumerilii. Next base: position 939,321 of record WWET01000036.1, on the reverse strand, counting down.
AGGTTCTGCAAAATGTAAAATTACTCTTCAATGAGAAATTACTGCTGTTATTAATTACAGAAGGGGACCAAGAAAGTAAAGCACATTTTTAATTGACAATTGCCTTTGAAACAATCAGGGAACCAAGAATGACAGCCAGCATAGTGTGCTTCAGTGAATTACTAATTCCATGACATTACCATTGGATCCGTATTCAAATTCTGTCATTACTGCATCAGATTTTAACAGATAAATTGATTCCATATCTTTCAACAGCAATTCATGCAAATTACCTCAATATCATTTGTCTTTTCTGAAAATATGAAAGCTGTATAGTTACACCAATAAAAACAAGGTTAAGTTCAATGTACAGTATAGGATTTTGTACTCAACATTTTGCACAGACTTCTTAAGACAGATTTATAGGCTTGTGTAAAGGTGCAAAAGGAGAGTGGGGTTTATAGATGGTTGATTTTATAGTTCCTTTACAACACCATCTACATGTCCAGCCATTTTTGTGAGTTACTGAAATAACAGTGTTGACTTTGTACTAAAAACAGAGTTCTGTGCAGTGTTACAGCCGTTTATTACTTTATACTGACAAATTTTATTGGAAAATATAGCATGCAAAAGACCTTTCTTAAAGTAAAGGAAATGAGGTGGTGAGACATTGATCTTAAACGTAAGGAATGTTTTTAATTTAGACATTACAACCATCTGGAGAATTGTGTGTTTTAGGTAATTTTACAGGCCACATTCAGTAGTGTTTAGTTTTGACAGACTGTGAGAAAATTTACTTTCAATACATATACTAAATATTATTTTTTAGAGCTAAACCAAACAGATAATGTCATGTTAGAATTCACTGAAGTCGATCGTGCAGCCCATAGGATAAATACTATGTTAGCCATGCTTTATAACACCTGTATATTTTGTTAGCACTTATAACCAATATTTTCCACAAAAAATACTACTTAGGCAGCTGAGTGATCACAGCAGTAAGGTTTTTACGGGTGTGGTTCACTACTTAGAAAATCAGTCTTGTGGCAGATCACTTGAAGTGCCGTCGGTTTTTCTGCAGTCTGTCCTCAGAAAAAATGACCCCTCAACCACATTATTTTTGAACAGCGTAAAGGCGAAAGGTACATTTTCTTATCTCTAACCTTAAATCTCCTCTCTCCACGGCAGAGGCGAAACTAGGAAGTTGTAGGCCCAGGTGCAAAAAAAATGCTTTGCCCCTGATGATATCCCAGGTAACCCGGTGGGGAGGTTCGGCGGTGCGGTGATGACAGCTGTGGGCCCTTGTATCAGAATAGGCCCCGGTGCTGCTGCACCTGTTGCACCAATGGTAGTTCCGCCCCTGCGCCACAGCCTAACCTAATCATCCTCGTTCTGCAGCCTAACCTTAACCCTCCCTTACCCTAACCATTTTTTTTCCCGTAACCTAACCCCAAACCTCCCCTCTCTGTTAACCCCTCTCCCCTCTCTCTTATGTTAACCTTTCCTGTCCCACAGCCTAGCTCTATTCAGAACAAGCACCTTGCTGAAATAAGACCATTTGACATGGTACCCGTTCCGTAATGTAGATTTTCAGTTTTTAAAATGCAACCAGAATTGGTGCATCCAAAAATAAGTTTTTGGCTACATCATTCTCAAATACCGTCCCTTCGTACCTGCAACTGAATCCTGGTTTTACTTACCACTTTCAGAAACAGTGGACCTTATCCTAAGATGTGCTTACATCTTATTTTAGATGTGACTGTTATCACTGCGCATGTGCCAATTGTGAGCAAGCACAAAAAAGTGGATTCAAAGTGGCTGATCTACAGAGGCCTCGTATGTGTGCTCTAATGGAAAGGGTTGTTCCTCTATATTATAAAGAGAAAGTGGGTGTTTTAGTGCAATGTTTCCCTGCGCTTCCTACTAAAATCCTGCACCAGCTCAGGGCTGGTGTTAATGACTGATGAGATTTTAATCCAATAAATACAAACCTAACAATTATTTATAAATTATGTTTAAAATCTTTATTTAATAAATGTAAACAAATGAAATGAAGAATAATAATAACAGTCCGGATCCATTATTAGGAAGATCAGGGCATGTGTTCTGTGTGGATATCCGCCTCCACGCGGGGGCTGGCCTCCTCTCCAGGCATATGAGGTACTCATGGTGGGTGTGATTAGGGATTAAATCGTACAGTACGGTCTTGGCATCTGAGTGTGTGGAATACTTAATTTAGGGTCCTGGCTATGGAAACCAATTCCACATGCAGGAGTGCAGGGGGGGGGGGGGGGTTGGGGGCTTGCACTCCTATGTGCGGAATTTTGGATCACAAAATCCGTATCTTGGCCTCTGCAATGGATTTAGCACTTAAATTTGGACAATAATAATGAAAACTGTGAAACATGCAAACCAGTATATGCTGTTGCATCAACCCGCCCAGTCTCTTTGCCTATACTGTACATAACGTGTGTGCACATTTGCTGTACTACCAATCAAGAGTTTCTGCTGATGGAACTCTGGATATGGCGCACACGTTTCTAATAATTTGCGTAACCTTAATCCGCGTTTAATCTCTGGATCAGGTCCAGTGTCTGTATGCTTGTCAATTCACACTTCAGCAAAGGCTGCAAGACAAAGTTTACAATAGGATTTTCGGTATTCTCTTTAAAAATAAAACAAAAAGATATTTGACAAATGATCATTTCTTCTTTTAAAAAGAATTACAATATAACACATACAGAAAAAATATATATTCTCCTTTTGATTTTTTTTATTTCACCAGCAAAAGGTCTTTTTGACAATTTATAAGTGTTTTATATGTTTTTATATCACGTTTCTTAGATATTTATTTGGGTTTTACGACATTTAAGTCTTTTAGCTTTGCATGCACATTATTTTATTGTAATCATCCAATCCCATCAAAAATTAAAACCAATTAAACAATGTAAATGCACTACTAATTGCTAGAATGACATTAAAGTAATAATGTAATGTGCAGGATAACAAAAATAAATATTGCATGTTTTAAACGAATTTTGCTATGTGGAAACAACCATGCAGTTACTTGTCACAAATTCTAAATGACACCTCTGTCATAGAAAAGGAGATGGAGTCTGCCAGACAGGAAGTTCAGGTATATAGAAGAGTGTGTGTAAGTCTATTAAGGACTGGTGTGGTCCAGCTGTGTAACCATTGACACCTATAAAATAAACCAGCACTCAAGTGACTAGCTGGTGCAAAAACTATTAATTTCAAATTTTTGTCTGTACACAGAAGGATATTTCATGCTTTAAAGAAGGTCTAAGCATGTGTAGGAATTAAATAATTTTGTACATTTATTATTGCTCTTTAGGGGCAGATGAATCATTCTTATGGATGAAATCCAAAGCCAATTCTTTGCTAGCTCTATAAAAAGCCCTGGATAGTGGTCCCTCTTCAAAGCCAACATTACATCCATGTAACTCTGACAAATGTGAGAAAATGTGACTTTATAGGGTGATACCAAGTATATCGCTTACCTGCAAGTTGCATTTAATGTTTTAATAGGAGTTAGGTGTTGTAGGACTTGATGTATGTGATTTATGAATTACATGTAACAATGGCCCATTTGTGCATGACTGTATGACTGCATTGTAGATTGCCACAATAATTATAATTAGCAGTTCAGATTACATGAAATCCAACAGATCCAAATTTTGGGGTCCTGAGTCAAACCAAGCTATGCCTCTGTTTCACCCCAAAAATGTGCATCTTAAATTGAGGCAAAACACTATATTGGTTGAAGTGGAAATTTAGAAGTGGCGGTATGGACATTTAGAAACGGGGGTATGAAAATATAGAAATAATAGAAGAGAATGGAAATTTATAGCTTTTCAATTAAATCAGTGGGAGCAGTGACATCGGTATGGTATACCCCCGTATATACCCACTCTTCAAGCCCTGATTTAAATGCCTCCCTCCACTCACAATGGGGTAGATCCAGAACTAAGTACACTAGCATATTTACGCTAGCCGCTGATGTAAAAACGCTGTTTTGTAGGCCACGTAACTCTGAACGTACGTAACAGACTAGTATCAAAAGCCTAACTACGTACAAAGGGGCGTGCCAACCATATGACACCCATAATTATGCTTCGGAGGCGGGTGAGGCATTTAAATCATACAGTATGGGCGTGCTTAGGCAGAGACGTACATGTAGCGTCTGTACTTACGCTACATAAAATTAAGGTAGGGTTCGGCAAGTGAAAAACGGCCAAAGTACGTACGAGCGAGGGGAGTGCATAGAAATTATGCTATGTCTTGAAGCGTAATGAAAACGTAGCTCTGGATCTGGCCCAATGTGTATATTTGGCTTATGTAGGGATGTCACGTCCTATCATATGGAGCCACGTTCAAGTCACGTATGATCAGAGTTATGATAAGTAGCATCTGCCAATCTTTTTGTGCATTTGCTGGAATTATTGTCCAGAATAAGTTGGAGGAGGCTTTACCCCAGTGCCGAGGCACAGACCGGCCAGCCGACAGGACACAGTGAATAGGACGGAGCATCGGAACAGTTAAGATCATTCATTTATAAATGCTGTTTTATATTGGCTATTTGGTATGTATATTTTAGTTGATTATTTAGTAAGTGTTTGCTTTTAAACGGTATCACGCTATGGTCTTGTTGCTTACACGCATGTCGAATAATACCGAGAAGAAACACTGATACTTTGTATCCCTTTGAAGTACAGATTTTTACAACCATATAGTGGTGTCCCCCACTTCACCTTGAGCACTTGCCTGGGAATCCCCGGTATATTTTTCCTCTCTATAATGTTTCCAAAGATACTACACTATAAGACATTAATTTTTTTTTTTAATTCTTTTATAACATTTTTTCTCTGAGTACTCAGTACGGACCCAAGAAGTTTTGTGATGTGAAGTCAAACAGGAACACTGCTCTGGCACTTTTATCTTCTACTTCACATTCTTATTCTATTTATAAGTCTTGTACTAAAGCAGACTTTAGCCTAAGAAAGAAGATGCCCCCTTCATAGGAACAGGTTCTCTCACCTTCATTATACTTCGCTACATTGGACTATTGCACTTGTGGATATATTCCCTGGTTCAACAAATATTTTATATTTAGCTCAAGCAGCTCTCAGTCTGTAGGTTTAAATGTTTCAAAGGTGTATTCATTAGTAATACTACAGAGTTGCTACTCTGAATAGGGTGTATGCATTTTCAGAAGCTTGCGTGAGCTTCTGCTGCACAAGAACTTGGTATCAGGTCTAGTATGTTCCTCCGAGCTTTCTGATGTCACTATCAGTTGAGTTGGAGTCACAAGGGGAAGCCCGAGGATGCCAATATTTATCTTACCTCCGGGCAATTTCTATGAAGTTATGCAACTATAGATGAGTATAATAATAAAGACCTCCATTTACTAAGCTCCGGCCTCCATTTACTAAGATCCGGAATCTACAGTTTGTAACATACAGTAAAAATGAGCTTTAAAGTGATAACCTATCTGTTTTATAAATTACACTTTAAATAAATGTAGTAAATGTTACAGACAGGTTATGTTTGAAATTCAGGTGAAAATGGTCTTTATCTCATGAAAACGAGATGAAAAGCATGTATTTTAACAATCTGCACTGATACTATATAGAACCAGGATTCCGTATTTCAGCGGTCTTCTCATATATCCCCCTTTCCTTCCCCATAATAGCTGTTATTAGAGGGAGGAAAGGGGGTTACACCAATGTGTATTCCTGTGGGCAAAATAAAATAAAGAAAAAAACAGTGTTAGACTCACCTGCCCGGCGCTACGCATCTCTCTCTCAAGCTTGAGTCCCGGCGCTTGTGCCATGGTTTATACTTTCGGAACTTGAAATTTTCCAAAGATCCAAAGGACAACCACTGCACATAGGACTTCACGCGGAGCTTCACATCTGAGCAAAACCAAACGACGACGACAAAAGTCTCGCAGATCATCGAAGGACCTCATCCGAAGGGGTAAGTAATAGTAAATGTGGGAGACGTTATATTCAGGCTGGCAGCGCTATTATTAGTAAATGGACCCCTATGTCTGTACTCAGGCACAACTCAAATGTACAGTCTTTCCACAAACATGGCTCAGAATATAGCAACTGTTGTGTTTACGTTGAATGTGTCTGCAAGTGATTCAAATACATTTTTGTAATGAATCTGCCAGAGCTCTTAATTGTGCACATCTTTAGTAAATTCACAGTTTTGTAATTACTAATAGATTAATGACTGAAAATGGAACTAATGGAGTAACAATCAATGTATGTGTTCCTGATATAAAATAATTTAACATTAGGTACATTTAAAACTCACTGCAATGTTTACATTCCATTCAAATCGATCAATTCTGAGCATTCTTGTAAATCACTTATGAGCCCACAGGAAGAGTGAATTACACTGGCAACTTACTGACTATAAAATATATTTTCTCTGTAAAACAATATTGTTAAATGGGGAGAAATGAACAGTATTTAAATAAATGAGCAGTAATTTCAACATGGAAATAATAAGAATATAAGTTATTTAGATGCATTTGCCGCTTTGTGTCTGTATCATGTTCCAAATACTTTCTAAACTTATTATTGGGAACAGGTCCTTATGGCCTGAGTTTGCCAAAGTACCCATTCCCAATAGCTGACACTGGGGGAGAACGGGAACAGCCTTCTGCACCATTAGGATTACACTGTAGGATACAGAAGCTTATGGTTAAGGTTAGACTGTGGGAGATGATGGATTAAGGTTAGGCTGCAAGAGATGGAGGGTTTGGGTTAGGGTTTAACCCTAACCATAAGCTTCTGTATCCTATAGTGTAAGCCTGGGAACATCATCATCGACTATACAATCGATAGTACTGACAGATAATACTGAAAGGAATCCCCCTGTGTACAAATGATAGTAGCTAATACTAAGAGGTATTGCGAAGGTTCAATGGTATCCTAAATATACCTGTGTATGGTCAATGCCCTCTGGAAAAAGTAACAACAATGTGGGGGGAGGGGGGGGCCGGGACAAATGCTTAACTGGCCCTGGTAGGTAACCCCTAATATCCTTAGCTGCCTCACGGCAACGCTTCCCCCGTTCCGGGTACATATGCTATCCCTGCCTGCGCTAATGGAAATCACCCATGATCCGTGGAGGGAAAAGAAATGTAAAGGTAAAAAGAACAGCTTACAAACCGATTTCCAGCGTGGTTCCCAAAGTAAGTGTGAGGCATGCACACCTACACACTGAATATGGCAAGCTGACGCGCGTTTCGCCGTTAGACTTGATCCCAGAGCCAGGTGAGGGGAGAACATGGTAAAGGTAAATAAAGACACGTCGGACCAATCACAGAGATGGAATTACGGACATTGTTGCATAAATGCTAAATTATGCCTGCAATAACACAAAAAGAATACTGATGTTCTTATATGGCACTGTTTATGAAAAATCTAAAAACATCCATGACCAGAGAGAAATATATGTACTGATACTAAATAACCCCTCCTATGTTGTAATAGTGATTTCAAATAAAGTGAAACATTACAGCTTATGCAGGTTAAGTATAGACAACCAAGGACAGAAAGCGAACCCCAGAAAAATTGGGGAACAATAGATATAAAGTATTTATGTCTATGGAAATATGCATGTTTATACACCTGCATGTGTATAAAGAGAAACACGTATTACGGACATGGATTAATAAAAATAATGTGATGGCATAGTAATACTATGGTCATACTGGACATTCTAAACAGTGTATGTGACAAATTCAGCAATATAATATTTTTAATATTTTAAAGGAACGGAGTATAATTAATGTTCTCATTAAGACCATTAGGTGAGACGGTTCCCATCATAAAGATCCACTCAGCTTCTTCTTTCAGAAGCATAAGATCAATATTCCCTCCCCTGAGTGTAGTATGTACTCTTTCTAAGGCAAAAGCTTTTAAGTCCTTGGGATTACTTTGATGGTATTTCAAAATGTGACGTGCCACTGGGGTGAGATTCTTAAATCTGGATTGGTCTCTGACTGAGTTTCTGATGGAACCGATGTGCTCTAAAATCCTAAGTTTTAATTTTTTGGTTGTTTTGCCAATATATTTTAACCCACATGGGCACATTAAACAATAAATAATGACCATGGAGTCACAATTAATATATTCTTGAATTGTGAATGATCTATTAAATTTGTCACTGAATTTAGTTGTAGGGATCATATATTGGCAGGCCTTACACTTGCCGCATGTGTATGAGCCCTTAAGACGATATGATCTTTTTGAGGAGGAGCACAAGTGACTTGATACCAGAGTGTCCCTGAGATTTTTGGGGCTGCGCAAACTCATATTAATATGGTTACCAATGATTTGGTTAAATTCATGGTCACATTTTAGTATATGGATATGGCGGTCCAAGATTTTTATAATGGACGATGATTCCGCACAATATGTGCCTACAAAACGGATAATGTCCTTGTTAGCTGTTCTCTTGGGCTTGGGGGAAATGAGATTGTCTCTGTTTTGATGTAATGCATTATGATAGGCTATAGATAAGGAGCGACGGCTGTAACCCCTATTTTTTTTTATCTCATTCTTAGTTCGTTTGCTCTGAGTTTGAAGAATTCTATGGTAGAGCAGTTTCTGCGTACCCGGAGGTATTCACCAGTGGGGATATCCTTATTGTTGCAGGGGAATGTGCACTTCCACTTCCATTTCTGATGTTCTCCCTGCCATAGCAGGAACACATCATCGATATACCAAAGCCACATGAGGATATGATGGGTATACTCCTCATGGGCTCCGGTAAACACATGCTCACGCTCCCACCAGCCCAGGTATAAGTTGGCATAGGTGCGAGCACAAGCTGTCCCCATTGCCGTACCCCAAATTTGTAAATTTTCTTCAAAAATGAAGACATTTTTGGTATGTATAAATGACAGTAGATCAACAAGGAAATTATTAAAATCAATGTTCCCAACAGACTGTAGAAAGTATTTCACCACATGTATACCTGTCACGTGATTGATGCTTGTGTATAGTTGTTCAACGTCACAGGTGACCAACCATGTGTCATCTGTGATTGTAATATCATTAATACTACTGAGAAAGTCCATTGTATCTCTTATATATGAAGGTAACTCAAGGACTAATGGTCTCAAAAAGAAATCAACGTATTGACTGGCTTTCTCAGTCATGCATCCTTTACTGGATACAATAGGGCGACCCAGGGGATTAATTTGGTCCTTGTGTATCTTTGGAAGTAGATACAAAGTGGACGTACTGGGGAAACCACACCAGAGGAAGTCATGATCTTTAAAAGAGATAATATTATCTTGCTTAGCTCTAGAAAGCAGGTTGTGATAAAGTTTTAAAAAACGATATCGGATCAAGATCGCATTTCCTTAATTGATGCCTCCTCTTCAGGTGTGAGATTTCCAAAATGATGGTCCAAAATGTCACCAGCCCACCCTGTATTCCCCCTCATGTCTCCAGTATCCACATCATGTGTCTCTAATCCCCCATTAACCACCATCATGTCTCTAGGCCACCAGTATCCACCGTCATGTCTCCAGCCCCCCCAGTA
>WWET01000036.1:901671-928814 GCA_011038615.1 Limnodynastes dumerilii | reverse complement strand
TGCAGGTAGATGTTTTGTAAAAAGTAGCCAAGTAACTTTCAATTACAAAATCTGTCAATTTTTTTTTTTTTACAGAATATCACACAAAAACAAGGCTAAAATGAGTGGTCAAGCTGAGGAATTCATTAGCGCATTAGCTAGAAAGAGCAATTATATCTTAAAAGTTCACTATATGCAAGAAGAATGAAAGCCTGAACTATGAAGAAATAATATGCAATATTAATGGTATGACAAAATATTCTCTAACATTTTGATCTAAGACAGTGAATGAATTTTCAGTAATCTAAAAACAATTCTTTCTTATTGGCTTCCATTGAAACCTTAAGAGGTACAATTTATAAGTCTTGCTTAATGTTAGTAGCACTCATTTTGGCATAGTGATTGGAAAATAATTATTTAAGTGTAAAATACACAGTCCGGAAAGAACAATAAATCTTGGTTTTCTACTGCCCATATAATTTAATACATTTTAATGTTTCTATCAAAGAATTAGCCAGGCTTTCTTTCTAACTAACCTTTTCCAATGACAATATCACAATCTGTTTACATTGGACCAGATTTAGTTAATTAGAAAATAAGAGAAAAACAGGTGGAAATATACACCTTGGTAAAACCATGTTGAATTGTAGGGGAAGCAAATTTTATTTGTTACAAACAGTATTAGAATTGAAATGATCGGTATCCTAGCCCAAGTCTAAATAAAATGAAATAAAAAAAATATATAAAATAATTTATAAAAAAAAAATAAAGTTGGTCGGTATCTTTAATACGCAAATTCAAGTATTCTACCTTCATGCAAAGCAGTGCTTGAAGTGGGGTGGTATACGGTGGCACAGTACCGCTACTATTCCCATTGCTTTAATTGAAACAATAACTCTCCCTATTCAGTTGTACTATTTTCAGTTTTTCCATACCTCTACTTCAAATGTCCATACCACCATATCAGCCACTAATGCAAAGATAAAATACATTTTAATAACCCTTAATTTCAACATGGTGTTGCCCAGGTGCAACTTAAACAATTTTTCTCTTATTTTGAAACTCTGGACCTGGTTCTTAGTCCTGATTATTACCAGTCATTGATAAGCAATATTACTATATCCCTACATTTAATTGCCAAACAATTCATTCTGGAGCTTCACTTACATATTAGATTTCATATTTACAATGCCGGTGACTTATACAATCCAAGGATACTGCTTTAAAATTTTTGCGCCATCCTTACCTAAAATGGGGGTGGCACAGTAGTCTGGATAGTTCCAAGGGCGCTTAGCACACCCTCGCTGTATTATCTACTTACTTTTCCCTGCCCTGTCATTGGAAATGGTCCAAGGACGAAACTCTGGATCCAGATACATCCTTGAAATGTGGCACTTGCGCATGCGCTTTTAACTAAAAGCAGTAGTTTTCCAATTGGAAAATGCCCGCTTTTTGTAAGTCTAGATCACGTCCAGTCTCCTTACTAAAGATTGCACACGCATAAATATTATAGTTTTATATCACAATGTTGCCAGTCTTTATTTGAAAGCAAGATTTCCGTATGTTAGCATTACTTAGCAGAAACTGCAAATTTATATTGGCAGTTATATTGCCATTGCTGTCTTGAAAAGCTCTGTTTTTAACCTGGGTATTCTCTGTGTCATCTTGAATCACACATCAAAAAACACCTAATCAATATTTATGTATGTGTAGGTATGTACCTTGTTCAATATAATTACACACTAAAAAAATACATACAGAAAAGAATACCTGTTTTATAATCTATTAATCTTTAGTTTGTACTACTATCTGTTTCTGACACTAATAGGCAGCGTTTACTCACTCGGAAGTGTCAGCTTAAGCTTAAACAGCCAATACTTCTGCAATTTTATAAATATATATATATACATACATACACACACGCACACACACACACAGATCCCTATGATATGTGCTGCTTTAATTGTAGGGGATGAGAGAGCCTCTTGTGTTTTAGGCTACCTTCACTTTATATTTATGTTTTAGGCTACCTTCACTTTATATTTATGTGGGGCAAATGTATACTCCCCAATACATGTGACGAAGAGGCCATGTATGACAAAAGAAATGTAAAAGTTAGGGAAAAATAATTCACATCAGACTTTACACTACACAAAACGCTTGCAGACCCATTTATCTTTGTAAGAAAACTTTCACTATGCATACAACTGGTTGTAGTTTTGTGTATGTACACATTTTTGTAGATAACACTTAATATCTGCACATGCAATATGTGGTAAACATAAAAACAACATAAAACATAAAAACATAAAAACAAGGGATTATTTTTACACCAGTAATGAGTCAGCTCAGCTGAAGGAGATGGTTTCCTCTGAATGGTTCCTTGATTATTAAAATATTAGAATAAGAGGAAACACATTGTCAAGCTGGCATCTCCTTAAAAAAATGCTTACATGTTCACAAATACTTTATTTCAATGTATGTTTAATCATCTTTCAAACGTAGCTCACACTATATAAAGCACGATTGCTAAATAGTTGCAAATAAAAATCCCAGCTAATGTATATACAATTCACATGCATATGTGGCTGCATACATACAACCAAGTGAAGGGAGGCAACTATCATAAACCCTCTGAAGAAAGTGACAATCCAGTTTAACAAGGTTAATTGTTAGAGTACAATGGAAACAGATAACATGACATAGTGCTACACAACCGTAGGCAGGCAGTGCTATGAGCAGACAAGTTTCCTCTTACACACCACACACAAATACTGAACATGAACATCTTCTCGACTAATCAGAGCAGAGGACACGGTCAGCAGTGAGGAAGAGACAACAGCAGCCAATCATCGCAGGGATTACATGTTTCCCTCAGACACTGCACAGCTGGAAGATGTGTTTGTGTATTCTCTGCCTGTCTCCTGCACGTCAGGTGATCTGGTGCATCAGTCTCCGACATGGCTGACACATAGTGATGCTAAAGGGCCTGGGGTGTACCTGGAGAAGACAAGTCCCGAGTAACTGCCTCCGTGTGACTGTCATTTTCTGGGCACAGCTAACAGTGGTGCCTCTGGTAAGTCAGTTTCTGTGCTTTATAATGGGGCTTTCGGTGCCAGGGATTTAGCTTGTAATAATCATAATATTTTAATGATTAAAAACAATAACACACTTAAGGCAGTGATATTAAATGCCTCAGTGTGACATCTCCAGCAGCATAAAAGCAGACACATCGCAGTATTTATATACAATATACATGCTTTCTTCTTGCATATACAGCTGCATTCATGTTTACATTGCAAGCTAACAGAGTAAATCTTACTGGTATAATAACTGCATAGCATACATAGACTGGTTTACATGAAAATTATAAACGTTCAGAAATATTAATGCAAGTATTATGCTTTAATACTGTTACTGTTAATATTACTATAATAAGTAATCAATTTAAGCAATATATACATAAATACCTTGTAGCTAAAATGCCTTATATTTCCAACACTAATAAATTATGTTACAGTTATCCAGCTAACATAATTTATGTGTTGTTTGTTATTGCTATTAGAGAAAACACTGACATTTTATGGATAAAGATGCCATTTAAACACATAAATTAGTGTAAAATATTACAGGCAATGTTGTCATTTCTGGCTCTATTTACTAAGCTAAGATAAAAGCAAAACAGCTGTGTCTTTTGTATTTTGACATTTTTGTGCTGTAATTCTATAAAGCAGATGTATATTATAGGGACAACAGTTCCCTAAAATTCAATAAACATGGAGGCTTGCCATTTACAAATAGTGTTCCTTACCTGCCCTTGAAAGCATTGTGTTTTGTATTTTTACTCGACATAGGTCAGGATCATCAAGACGTCCTGAATATATTGTAAATTGTGTATTGTGACAGAAACAGGAAGTTGGATACAGTTAAATTCCAACTATCCAAACTTACTGGGAGTGAGGGCATTCTAAATAATCAGTTTCTTACACATGTATGTACTTTACAGTGTGTTAAGGCTTTTTTCATAGCTTTAGTATACTTTTATAGCTTAAATCAGCACAGATAGCAAAAGGATGAGTTAATATATGTATTTATTTTCATAATTAAGAATTTTCATACCAACGATTGCCAACTCTATTACTCCTTTTTTAGTTGGGGAACTATGCTCCTTACCCTATTGTTATCAGCAGTTCCATTTAGCTCCTTAAAAACTGACATTCTCCTTGTTCCATTTATTTTTCTTCTTTCATGTATAGAGAGTTTATTGGTCTTAACTGAAGGAATAAGGGTGATGTCATATATTTTCTAAGAGCCCAAACATAGTATCTTAATTATATCTAACAATGCTAACAGTGTCTCCCTGCTTAAATGGTGAAACTGTGAACATCATAGGCCAATTTAATGATATATACAGTATATATATTTACACTCACACAATTGTCTAAATAAAACTGCTGGATAAAATTTGGCAATAATCTGTCTCCTAAATTTGTGACCGGGCTTCAAACAATCCAAAAATATTGTTAAAACCATGAGTATTTCATGTAGACAGTCTTAATAGTGACACTAAAAACTGGGTTAAATGATTGGCATTCTATCTGACATGGTTGTTAACTTGACACCTCAGATAGAAAATTGTGAGAGAGAGAGAGAAAAAGACAGAGAGAAAGAAAAATAAAAAAAGGCATGTGAGAGAGAGCTGACAGGACAGGAAAGAGAAAAGAAGACATAGTTGACAGGAGGGAGCCAAAGCAGCAGAGACAGAGTGGACAGAGCTGTGACAGGTAATCAAAGGGGCAGAAGGGAAAACCAAGAGCAGCAGGGACAGAGCAGAGAAGAAAGTGGGAACAGAGTGAAGGAAATGATGCGACAGTGTGGAGGAGAGAGCCAGGAGCAGGGCTGCCTTCAGAATTTGTGGGGCCTGGGACACTCCAGTGGGGCCCCGCACACTACCTGACATCATCGGTGATGTCATGTGGATGGGCCCCACAGGTCTGCGTTACTATCTTTGCCCTGTAATGATGGCAGACAGTAGTCCCATCTGTCCCCATCTGAGGGCGGCCCTGACCAGGAGCATCAGTGACAGAGTGGAAGGCAGAGATGGCAGCAGAAGCGGGGACAAGTTAAGAAAAAACATTTTCTCCGTTGTAATTAAACATTATAATTTGTTGTCAGTCACTTAAATTTAATCGTTACGAAGAGGTGCCATGCCAAACCTATGACCATCAGCATGGTACCCCTGCTGCCATAACATTTTTCTAAGAAATACATACAACATTATGGTGCTGGCTGTATCATGTTCGAATTTGCTGTAGTGACCAGAACCAAACTGAGTACATAGTGAACAAATGGAAAAAGAATAAGACTGAAAGCAATTACATACAATAATTCTAATGCAACAAAGACTAAAGAAAAAAAATCCCTAAATATACTAGTTTTTTGTCATTACAAGTGATAGAGTGGAACTAGGCCTGAAAACCTTTTAGCAGAAACTTAGCAAGGTATAAGTAGTTACTGGAATATTGGCAGGTGTTTGGCTAATATCCAAGGTAATGTTTGTTCAAATGTATTTCTTGTTAATCTGCTGACATGTCTTAGCTAAGGAGGAAGTTACCTTTTGGCCATAACCACAGCATATGTTGACACCAGATTAACATCTAGAACACTGAAATCATGGAAACTAACTTTATCTAGCAGTAAATGACGTATTTGTTGATTCTGCATTTTCTTGTTTTTTCTATACCCAAAATATGGTATAAAGGATGGAGATATCCAATAATAAAGTAGAGTATTGTAAACACCCACTCTGTTGTGTTTCGTGTCTCTCTGGAGCTCCAGAAAGGATTATTGAACTACTAATCACTTGACGCTCGGTTTTGAACTCGGCACCGACACACGTTATGCCATTTTATTATATTTACATTTTTAAGTCGTTTGTTGGAAACTCACATGAAATAACACATTTTTCCTTTTATCCCTGATTTTTTAAAACTGCTTTTCATGCAAAAGCAATACTAGTGTTGCTATATAGGGGATCTTCGTAGCAAGCATGTAAATATTTGAATAGTCACCTGGATGCCACCTGTCAGCTTGCACAAATGTCCCTGTGTTAAGTTTGCATAACCTTCAGACTGTTACTACACTGCCACAAGGACATATACTGTATATTGGTATGCTGAAACTGTCATGATCTTCATCTGTAAGTACTGTAGATCATGATAGATTTATTTAGAGATGAATGCAATGAAAACAGCCTCTATACCCTCTGAAAAGTTGCTTTGAAATTCTTTAGTTTAATGCAACTATAAAGTAGAGCTATGCACAAGTGGTATGTAGTTTGTTATCTAATTATTGCTAGAAAATGTATTTTTACAAAAGTGGATGGGCTGTAAGTTACTGAAACGTTGTTTACATTATATCAGGGCCTGGTTTCTTGAAACTGCAGCATGTCAATTTACAGAGAAGCAGTCAACTGTATTTGCTTTGCCACATGTTCCTGACTCAATAGGCTAAATTCTGATGAATATTAGATTATGGCATTTACTTACTAGTATTTAAGAGATTGGTTAAATTAATGTGTAAATGAAAGGATATATTATTTTCATTGGTAACTACCATGGGTGCAGGCAGTGAGGCAGCCTCCCACTCTGAGCCACAGCACTAAACTGTCAGTGGCTGGCAGGCTTTTAAAATAATTAGCAATCGTGGCCAACCAAGCTCTGTCCTCTGCTGGCAGGAGGTTGCTGTGGGGATATGCATGCAGATAAGGGGGAGTAGGCGGTGGTTGATCCATGCGGAGAACTTTATGTTGGGCTACAGCTCATTTTCAGTGTAGGAATATTTCTAAATAGCACAAATAGTCTGCTGGACACATCAAGACAAATTATTATTGTGGGCTTCAGACAGACCTTAAACATATGCTTTAAAAAATATTTGAATTGTAATATGCTGTACAAACTGGACCTGCTTTCGCCACTTCTAATACTTGTAAAAACAAGCTTATTGGTTGTGTTTTGTAGTGTTGTAGTAAGCATTTTATTTTACCATTTGGTTAAAGCATCTCTGGTTCATTTGCCTGCTAATGTACTGCTCTAAGCAGCAGGTATTGGCTGTATCCTACCCCCGTTACTTGCTGCTTAGAGCTAAGGTAAGCATCATCAACTTCAGGCCTGGGACAGTATTTTTGGCTGTCCCTTCCTGATGGCGGCCCTGGCTACAAAACCCAGAGATTCATACATTCATAGCTTTATATGTATTGCAGGAATATATATTCCTTTGTTCTGAATTGCTAGTTGAATCATTGGTTTTGCAGAAACAAATTTTGGACCCCTGCGGAGTCCAGATACAGTAACACAAGTCACTTGTAAGTGGTTCCTTTCACAACAGGTGTGAATGGTGTAGGACCCAGGTACAGTCAATTTCCTCCCTGTGTGATAAGATTTAGAAATATCAGATATTTCCATTAACAATTTACTTTGAAGTGTTAAGAAAGAAGAGAGATTCTTTTTCTGTGAGCAGGATAAAGGCCCTTAAATAAAACAGAATCTGTACTTCAAGCTGAAAGCATGGACATAACTAATTCACATTATAAACTCACATTTCTCTCTCTCTGACTCATCGCTGAAAATTACCATTTCAGCTGTTACAAATGCTAATATAATTATGATTACATTTTCTATGCTCTAGTATTCAAGCAATACAAACTTGTAGAGTTGAAGATTTTGTATCGTAATCACACTTAAGAAGCAGCCGCTTATGCATGATCTATTCAGAAATGTGTATGCGTGGTAGGTCATTTACGCAATCTTCAAACCACTTAGGTACGTAGATTGTCTTTAAAGACTGCACGGAGTAGTTTAGGCAGAAGGAGGAGGCGCTAATGCACCTCAGGGAGGCTTTATTTAGAAGTGGGATATGGGAGAGGGTTTTATATTAGCTGATGAGGGCGGGGGAAGGCTTTCTCCATGCCTATCTTAAGAAGGAATATATGCACAGTTACTCAAGGAAGCCCTATCATACTCTTAAGTGCCATAAGGTTCCTAAATATGGGGGTAAGTCAAGGGGCAATACGGGTGAGTTAGGTGCGGATTTGTCTGCATTGAACTTACTCTTATTTGAGAATATGGACCTTTATACTGAATATTGTTCTTCCTGTGAATTAAATAAATGTCTTTTTAGTGCAGCTTTAACAGTTCTGCAAGTGTCTAGAAGGTTACTAACAAGAATTTAACTGCCATGTGATCAACCCAAGTGGCAGATATGGTAGCTGGGCAATGAGGAGTGGTTCATGGGCACCCCTATTGTAGTAGATCCATGCATTATTCATGCAGATTGTAGTAGTAGTAGCTGGTTATGGCTCAACCATCTCCAATTTTACTCTGTGACCATGATTTCAAGTTAATGCCATGACTACAGATCTATTTTTTTTTAGAAATTATAAATCTATGTAAGGAAAAATACTGGTCACTTTAAGAGCAAAAAGCAGAATTCAGCCATTTTGTTAAATATATCCAAATTATATTAAATTATTCATCTCATTTTGGCATTTTTTCAAAGCATGAAACTTGTGAGTGAAACATAAGCAAAGTGACGGATAGGGTGAGTGTAAACTGAGCTCACTAGTGATTTTATGTAATATTGACAGCACACAAATCAATGTAACAGAATAACGGCTTGAGCTATAGTAACTACAGTATGCTGCATTCTCACTATCTGATTTACTTTGTTGGCATATCTATAGTTTGAGAGTAAGAGCGATAAGAAGTGCTAACGTACACTTGTACAAAGCATGATGCAATGTTGGGGTGTAAATGAATTAGGACCGTATTCACAGATCCGTTTTCACGTGGCATTGTGTTTTAGGTACATTTTAACTGCGCATGCGTAGTAACTATGTACAGAAGTTACGTAGAATATACGCTAGTAAGCACTTTAGGCACGGACATGTGAATCGCACTATGGTACATACATACGGATGGGCGGGGTTGAAATAAGTACTTGAAAATTTATAAGAAAGTGGGAGGGGGAAGGCATTTAAATAAACGCTTGAGGGCGCAGTTTTAAAGAATCGCACGCACGGAAGACATATACGAACGTAAGTACACACTTAAAGAACAAAGTGGTCTATGGAGGTGTAAGTCTACGATTGCACGGCCGGAAGAGGAGAGTGTCGTGGGTGTTACTTGCTGCGTGCGTGCGTAAAAATGCGCACATAGTAAATACGGATCTCTGAATACGGCCCTTAGATTTTTTTACACGCAGGGAAAATACTTTGCACAAAGAACTGATATATTGTGCAGCTGTATTTTTTTATATTTAGAGATGAGTCAGGAAACCTCAACTCTAAGCTCTAGTTATATATTTAAATGTGTCTCATACAGTTCTGCATGTTGTGCTACAGTGTATATTTACACCTGTTTTTCTGTGTACTTCCAAACTGTAGATCAGCCCCTTGCAGTTCAGTGATACATCTTAGGTTGGGAGACCATCCTGGGTATTCAGGTGTATAACATTTGTGTTATCCAAGTGCCAGACAGGCAGCAACAGATGGGAGGAACACATTGAGTTGTCAGGTTAGTTGTGTCAGTTTAGCCTGACAAGTCAATCCCCTGAAAGGTCTTATTCAGTGGAAGAAAAACACTGTACTAACACTTCTAAGCAAAAATCAGCACAAAAGAAGTTATTATGTATTCTAGTCTGAGAAAAGGGTCTGGCAGACAGAAATTTGGCATTAGAAGGTCATTTTTGCACATGAACTGAGATTGATACTAAGCAGAAACCACTACTAGGAGGGGAACAAATCTGAAGTGCATAACAGAGTATGGGAGTATTTTTAGTACTTTTCTGGCTGGGAAAGTGTAGTGAAGCAGTGGGTTAAGCAGCAGACAGATAGAAATAAGCAGAGTAAATTGACATGACTGCACTGACTGGCATTTTGATAGATAAATGACACCACAGACAATTGGTAAATACTCTGCTTAGACCATGGTAAGATGTTAATTAAGAACTACTACTGAAAATATAAAATGTAGAAATGTTTCAGTAATGGTTAGGTCTCGTAACTCAGTGCATGTGAGGGAAGTTATGATCTCACTACATTTTGATCTTGGAGGTCTGGTTTCGATATAATGTCACTAGGGGTCTGATCCGGAGCTACGATGTAGCGCTGAGCGTACTAACGCTCAGCGTTTCATCGCTGACTCCTCCTGGCACTCCCCCTGTGCGGGCGTATGGCCCCTTCCTTACGCCGGCTGAAGGCTACCCTAACTTCAGCCGGCGTAAGGAAGGGGCCATACGCTCGCACAGGAGCGTATGGTCGCTTAGCACGCCCACCCACCCTCATTTACTTACCTCCCCCCGCCCACCAACACAAACGTGAGCGTAGGGACGCTGGAGGACGTCCCCTCCAGTGTCCCTACGGCGCTACTATGGACGTTTCCATAGTGACGCCGGCAACATCTGCCCGGCGCATGCGTATTAGGGCTACGGCCGCCGTACTAGCGACGGCGGCCATAGCTCTGGATCAGGCCCTATGGGCCAAGGTCAGACTATACAGAAGATGCAGTTGCGTATCCATCCTGTTATCAGGCAGTATTGGCACTGGTGGTTCCCCATGTTTTGCGTGATGTTTAATTAGTCTCAAAATACCAAACTATGAACCAATCCAAGATCCAATTTATCAGGATGCGTAAGGATCAGCAATACGAGAGCTGCTGTATCCTCACTTCTGAGTGATCACTTGCCTACCCACTCCCCTCGCACAGACAGTCCTGTGATACCCATACCCTGCCTTAAGATTTCTGTCTTATGCCATCTTAAAATAGTTTAGAAGTCTTGATCAGTACACTGTTTATTAGCATGGCCTTTCTGTACAATGTAATACTAAATCCCACCTACTCGCCTTCAAAACGCAGACTATCTGTCAGAAAAACTGTCAGAACCCTCATTTATCTGAGGTCTGGATATAGCGGGTTGCGTTCTGATCTGATCCCAAAAATACAACCAGTTTGAATCAGGTCCTTTGTCCCTGCTAATGTCACACAAGGCAAAGATAATTGGTCAAACTTCAGCGCGAAAGCCAAAAGTGGAAAGTAGGAAGTATGTTTGTGGTACTGCCTTATCTAGAAGTGATCCTAATCTGTCTCCGCATATACCCAGAAAAATATCCTGGCCTGCCACTGTGATCTCTGGTGATAACAAATCAGTTTTCATGGGATTACGTCTTTAAGAACCAATTTCCATAAAGAACATGCATGTTTTCTACCTTTCCGCAATCTCTTTACAATGACATGGAGAGTCAGTAACTGGAGGAACAAATTGTCATTTACACAGGTTCAGAAATATTACCACCACCAAATTTCTCAACACACAATATTCCACCTGGTGCAAACGTTCACATCTTCTTATAACACTGCTACATGTTTCAACAGTGCTTCCTGTAAATAATATCATAATGTATTTACTTCAGTACTAATGAGAAATTGAATGCACAAACTGGTGAATGGCAGTGTTTTAACACCTGAGCTATTAGAAACGGTATGATGTCTCCCTTCATTCTTTTAGATAAAACTTATTAACTGTTCATGAAAGAAAAAAAATAAACTATGAAGCTGAAAGATTTGAGCTTATAACCCGATGGCTGTAAATCACTTGCTCTGTGTCATCAATGAGGGCCCATGGTTTCTGTTTGTCTGTATAGCTCAGATGGTAGAAAACTGGACTATCAACCAAGAGATTGTGAGCAAAAGAGGCCCTAGGCGAAAAATTAGAATAGACACCATCAAACAGTCTCAGAATCTCACGTCAAAATAAAATAACTTTCTATATACAGGATATAACCAGAGCTTTAAGAGGACTGGTTCTGACAGGGCCTGTTACTGGCTGTCAGAGGCGGCTGCAAGTTATTTTGTTTTTCAGCTGTCTCTGCTGCCAGCCTTCCAAGAAATATGCCATCTCCGGGGCTGTGTTCATTGTTACCGTGGCAACCAGATGCCACTCTCACTTCCCTCTTACAGAGTCCCGGCACTAGGCTATAGTCTGCGATCAGGTAAGAGGTTATTTGCGTTGTCTGGTCTGTGGCCTATGCCTAGGGCCGCCTCTGATTGTGAGTTTGAACCCTTTTACAGATGAAACCCCTAAAGTTATAAATAGAGCTGGCATTAGGAAAAGCAAGGAGTGCACTGAACAGGAAGTAGGCAAGACTAGGCGACTGCAGGGGAGACAGCAGCTGTGCTATGTGGCCAGATTGTGAGGAGGCAAGTCTTAGGTGTAAACATGCAACACATGTGACTGCTTCTAAAATGTAAAGAGCAAAAATGATAGCCACACACTGGTAAATTAGATAAACTATCAATAATTAGTATACATTACCAGGAATTCACACACTGGTATTACATACCCTCCGACTGTACCTATTTAGCAGGTACAGTACAGGTTTTTAATGGTCTGTACCAGTTAAAAGGGCTCATGTACTGGATTCTGATCCTTCTGTTCCCTCCCCCCTATACTCCTTTTCCAGCCCTTGTGCATCTGATCACTATAGCAGGGCTGCTGGGACAGACTCCTACAGCTCTGCTATAGTGACAAGACCATCTCTTGTGGTTCTTAGCTCATGTGATAAGGCCCCGCCCCTTCATGGGACAAGCCACGTCCCCAGGTGTACCGATTTTCTATTATAAAATGTTGGAGGGTATGGTATTATGGAAAGCAGAATTTCCAATCTAATAATAACATAGGGAGGTTCTACTTACAACCTGAATATACAAATTTCAAGGATGAGACACAAACAGTTGTGTAAAACCTAGTGGTAAAGATAATTAAAATAAAAATGGACATTCAATAGGTATCCCTTCCCCAAAAACTCACCATCAAAGTAGTAGAAATAAAGAAAAGGTGTGTGGATCCAGTCTTAATGCCCATAAATATCCTCTCAAATAATAGTGTAACACACAGTGTCTGTGACATGTTAGATTGCATCCATTATACTACTGTATATAAAGGCACCACCACTAATGTCTGAGTTATGAATACAGTCATTTCAGTAATATATTAATTCTAATACTGATGTATTTACATTTGCAGACATGCTGCTATATAAAACCCTGTTAATAAATAAATAAATAAATAAAGGCTACATTTGAAAATCGGAGAGTGCGGACACACAAAACGCAGATGCGCAATTTGCTATAGAAATAGCTTTTTTAAGGTATTTCTGGTCAACTTGATAGAATATGTAGCATAATACCATGTGGTACCCTCTCCATGTCTAGAATCTCTTTTAAATAATTTAAAATCTAGTTGTAGCATGTGGCTGTAATATCTAGACCATGTGTGTGCAACTCCGTCATCAATATACTGATTGGTTCAGTTTTAACAGGAGATGACAAATCCTGTTCCCCATAAAGACACCACCATCTTATTTTGCTAATCTATTTGCTTTAAATATAAGTCTGTGCAAAAACATGCATTCCTTTACAAAAAGCCATTTAAACTTTGGGACTAGATTTGTGCTTATGTTTGAATGACCTTTTCTGTAGTCTTGTGTTTTATAGCTTAGCACTCCAGCTGTTAAAAGGTAAGCAGGCTGTACTTTATCATAACATTTTAGTAGGACTAGCAGGATTTAAATCCTGTTATTTGTTACAATGGGTTGTTCTGTAAACAGTATGTGATATTTAATCTATTATGTTGGGTTAAAGCTGATTTATAAGCTTTTTTTTACCTCTTGTTATGCTAAATACATCTGAACTGTACAATTGAAAGAAAATTATATTAAGTTTTCCATTTCTAATTCTAGATTTTAAAGCAACGATGAGTAGCGAACTTAATGTCCCAGTGGATCCTTCCACCCCGGCAATGTCAGAGCGGGGCAATAAAGGCATGGATTATAGAGACTGGGTCAGGCGCAGCTACCTGGAGCTGGTCACATCCAACCATCACTCTGTTCAAGCCTTGTCTTGGAGGAAATTGTATCTCAGCAGGGCCAAGCTGAAAGCATCCAGCAGGACATCTGCTTTGCTTTCTGGCTTTGCAATGGTAAGTATAAAACTATATTATTACAAGGCCAATATATTTGTTTGGGTATATATATACATTGGCATTAGGTATGCCCACAACCTTTGGGAGGGAAACGAATGGCGGTCCTTTTATGACCTCCAAAAGGAATATCCCACACTAACTCAATATCCGTTTCAATTCTTCCAAATAAGACACCACTGATCCAGTCTGCCCTTTTGGCTCCCTCCCCATCTCTGACAGAATTTGATAAACTTTCTGTCCTGGGACCCTACACTGACAATAAGGAACAATGGGAAGACATTAAATAGCACATAGCCAAATCCTCTATCTGTATCAAGATAAAATAAATTGCTTGTAAAATCTATTACCGCTAGAACCTCACAAAACCGGTTGGCATCGATCTTTCCCCCAGCCTTCCTCCAATGATGGCACCAATGTAGCCTTGTGGGCACGTTCCTTAATATTTGTTGGACCTGCCCTAAAATTGCCCTCCGCTACACTGCTGTTAAGACTCTTTTTGACCACCCATCTTCCTCATCCAGTCCCTTAAAACCCTTGGATTTTTATCTTGTGTTATCCTTTATCCAAATTAGACGTGACTTCCCGCAAAATAACAGTGCATGATCTGGCTACAACCAAATGTCTCCTTTCAAAGACCCTCCTTCTTTTTCATTCCTGATCTCTTACGTGTGGTATGTTGCAGCCATGGAAAAGATAACTTCACAACTCATCAATAGGATTTGGACCCTCTTGTTTACCTTCAGACACATAATCCACCCTTAACTATTGGACCTCCTTCTAAGCTACGACCACCTTCTCCCCAAGGGATACACCCCTCTAATACTCAGTCATCTATGATCCATATCCTCCTCCCTACTCTCCCATTTAAACGGTGATAAAGTAACTTGTTGGTTTGATTTAATTTATAACCTGTTATTAAGAACTGTATATGTCTCAATTCAAGGAAAAATGAGCAAGGCAGCAAAAATATTTAAATGTAAGCTATTTTTGGATAATTATTTTTTGTCAGAATCTGGCAAGCAGTTGCATTTAATTTCTGCCTGTTTTGAAATTCATCTGTCTGGAACATAGTTTCCTTTTTAAAAATATACCAATGACCCATCACCCTAGTTCTATTTAGTTTCCAATTTTTTCATACAAAATGTACATTCAGCCACGACATGGAGACCAGAGGCATGCCATATTCCTTAACAACATCACCCCCTTTGGTTAAGTGGCTTCCCTGGACACCTTTAGTACACAAAAGCCACACTCAAAATTGGTAAATTATCCCACCTTGCAACAGGTAAAAATTATAAATCAAATCACTAGTACTATGGACTAATGGGCTAAATTGGAGGGAATTATTTCAATATCTACCTACATGTATATATCATAGCCATTAAGATTACCCCATCCAATTTAGTGCTATACTACCCTTAAAAAGCATATAAGCAAAATACAGAAAAAGATAGGGTATATAAAATGCACTCATCAGTCCATAATCATACGCTGGACAAAACGATACACAGTTAGCTCATTGTGAATGTAGTTAAAACGCTAATTCTTTATTCATGCTCATTAAAAATAATTGAAATGATATCCAGTCTAGTTATGAAATAGATAATGTACAGAGGGATATAAATAAAAATGAGGGGTCAAATTAAAATAAATACACCAATTACACGTGATCCACAAGACAAAAATTATAGTGATTAAAACTATATCTTGGAGCACCGAACACAGTGCTCTGATAGGTAAGCCTAAAAACTAACCCCAACCCTTCCCCTAATTCTGACCCTAAGCCTCCCCTTCCATTATCCTAACCCTCCCTTCTGCCTAGCCTGACCCTATTGCTCTCTTTTCTATAGCCTAACCCTAAGACCCCCTCCCCGCAGCCTGACCCTAACCCTCCCCTTCTATGGCCCTAACCCCTCCCTTCCTAAGAGCTTAACCCTAACCCCCCCAATACTAAAAGTACCCACAGAGGTAACTCACCTCTCCGGAGCTGTCAATGGCGGGGGGTGCGGCGGATCCGGCGAAAATTAATGTGGGAGTATGCTGATCGGCATACTCACCCATTCATAAAAAAAAATTCTAAAATGGCTGCCTAATCGATATAGAGACAGTTGAATAGGAACTTTCAGCTGTCTCTATTTCTAAAGGCAGCCCATCGGAGTGGGGAATGCAACCGATAAAGTTGTTAATGGGTCTTGTCTACATCAAAGTAGATCATTCAATTTGGATTTACCTTTCTTTCTCCTAATTAGTTTGAACTATTGTTTTTCTCTTTTTAGTGTATTGACTTTGTGTGTCCCCAATTCTAACAAACTTCCCTGTGTTATTTTTATTATACGCTGTGTTATTGGTTATTATTGTTTACGTCAATGCTCTGTATTACAGTGTATTCTATTTGTCCACCTCTCCTTTCTATTTTTCTGTACCCTATTCATACATAGCCATAACATAATTCATATTTAACCTAATAAATATTAATGATGGAAAAGAAAATGTACATGTAGATGTGAATATAGATTGATAAATAAGAGATAGATACGATGGGCTGGATCCAGACCTTGTTAAGTGCATGGACTTAGTTACTCAAGGGCTAAACCATGTTGATTGCAGGGTAGTCATATTTTATCTGTTGCAAACAGTATTAGTGTTGAAAGGTGATGTTTCCTATCCCAAGTCTAAATAACAGTGTGATAGTAAAGCTGATCAGTATCTGTTGGCTCCCCCTGCAATCAACATGATTTAGCCCAGGAGTAACTAAGTTCATGCACTTAACAAGGTCTGGATCCAGCCCGATGTCCACTGCCTTTACCACCCATCTCATTGCCACATCCTATTTCTGCATTCAAGACTGATGAATGATAGATAGATAGATAGATAGATAGATAGATAGATAGATAGATAGATAGATAGATAGATAGATAGCCATGTGCTCTGTGACATAATAAACCATGCCATATCTATTTTCTTTTTTTATCCAGGTAGCTATGGTTGAGGTGCAACTTGAGATGAAATATGAATACCCACAGGCACTGCTCATAGCCTTCAGTGCTTGCACCACTGTACTGGTAGCTGTTCACCTATTTGCACTTCTAGTCAGCACATGTATCCTTCCAAATGTTGAGGCCGTAAGTAATATCCATAACCTGAACTCTGTTAATGAATCGCCACATGATCGCATGCATCCTTATATTGAGCTAGCATGGGGCTTCTCTACCGCGCTTGGAATCCTCCTGTTTCTTGCTGAAGTGGTTCTTCTGTGCTGGATAAAATTCCTGCCTATAGATTCTCCGCAAATCCGCAACGAAACGGCCACTTCACAGAAACCAAGTTCAAATGCCGGCTGGAATTCTGCATTAGTCTCCACCATCATCATGGTGCCCGTGGGGATTATTTTCGTCATATTCACTATTCACTTTTATCGCACACTTGTGCGACACAAGACGGAACGCCACCATCGGGAAATTGAGGAACTCCACAAACTAAAAATACAGCTTGATGGACATGATCGGGGCATAAACGTAGTGTGACCTTATAGGGGATCAGAAGGTTTTTCAGTGGCCGTCGTTAACAGTCAGTGGCTGTCATTCTACATAAAAGAAAAGGCAGTTTTTGAGTCACGTGGTCGCATAGTTTCAACATTTAATTGTTCTATTGCTGCAGCTTAATATTATATTGTCCTACTGACAACAGGATGAAAAAATGGCTGTAATTAAACAAAAATGTTAAACTCGTTCTTGAAGGTTCTTTCTGCTACGCCATGATGCCCTGCATTAAAATAAGTCATGTGTGTCACATTGTTAAAACCGTGACAGTCACTATGCTTAGCGCATTTCAGGCATCCAATTAAGTGAAGTATGATTCACACTGCAAACTGCTGAGATATATTGTTATTCTGTTAATGCTCTGTGTTGTATGATAACGTATTGCCAGCAACAATATTTCATTATTATCATGAAGCAGGCAAGGCATTTATGATACATGTATACAAACGCCACCTAAAAATAGATAAATATATGAAAATATATTTAAATAATATATCATTTCTATATTTTCAATTTATAATTTGTTATTTATATGGATGTTTTTATAACTTGTTTATTTACCAGATGCTTCATTAATGTTAGAAATGAAATGGTTAATGAAGAAACATCAGTTTGCCTTTGCTATTAACATGGTGCCTTTTTTTTAATTCATGGTGAATATATTATTAAGTTCTGTTATTTATTTTGCATCATTTTATATTTTTGCTCATTATATTTAATTGAATTGTGTAGCTTTAATTTCACATACACATATTTATGTTCATTTAGCACTTTTCAATGGCAGCTTGTATGTTTTTACTGCATAGAAATTATTATGTAAATTCTGTACTCATCTAATATATTCTATTATTGGTGCCTCACTTATGGCTTTTTTTTTGTATTTGTAACTTTAAAAGGGATTCCATTTTTTTGTGAATCATAGTTAAATATGGCTTAACATATCGGGCACACTGCTGACAAGTATTAATTCAGTAGAAATAGTTTTGCGGCATTTTCTAACACAATTTTTATAAACTTTTAGATTTTTAGGAGTTTCTTTTTATTATTTTTTTTTTAAAGTAAAAGGGGTGTTCTTTTTTTATTTACTTGGATTTTTTTTAACCATCCTATTAATAATGAACAATACATATAGTAGCCAAGAAGGCAATTTATATAACTAAAAGAATCCCAGCTAATTTTAAACAATTAACAAACCACACTACCATGTAAAGTGCTGCCTGTCACTTCTCAGACAGTTTTCCTATGCATTTGCAAGTGTGTGTTCATTTGCAATGTTACAGATTCAGGGTCCAAGTATGGAGATTACAGTATGGGTCAGGGGTAGGAATTCTCATTTGTCTGTCCACATTTTATATCCTAAAATCTCTGGATTTAGTCCCAAATGTAGAGTTGGCCGTAAATAACATTAAAAGCATATGTAAACTATGTTAAAAAACGAGTTGTCATCATTAATGTGCATTTGGACCTGCATTCCAACACCTGCAAGGGACGTATCTCCTGACAGATGCAGATGCAGGATTTATGCAAATACACAGCACAAAAGTTAGACAAGTTTACCAATCTTTCTGCCAGACCTCTATACCTGACTTTTTGCAAGCGAGGGGAAGCCACCTTCCCACTTAGCGTATGAGCCGAGAGCTCCCCACCCAGTCATCTAAAAGTCTTCTTGTACAGAGATCTGGTTCCAGAGGATCCAGTTCTGTACTGGAAGTGCCTGTGTGGTTGCTAAATGCTGGTGTTTCATTATCCTAATGGTTGGAATGGTTTGTGGAGTTCTGATTCCAGTCCGTTATTTTGAACTTCAAAGTTTTGGCTCCATATAAAAAAATCAGTATGGACTGGATGCTGAGATTTGAATTTCCCTATTTTCTGTGTGTTGGGATTAGATTGTGACTGCTTCTTACAACTTGAATTCAGGGTCCAATAGGGTCCAGGGTCAGTATCACTTTCTCTGTAGTCCCAGGCAGTCGGAAATCTGCCAATAAAGGTTGGAGTGGTTAAGTGGGTGGATGCTTAGCTAGAGCAGCTCAGCTATGGTGGACCCCTCTTCACCTGTTGAAGAGGTTCAGACATAGAAAAATGGAATCTCTGTATACATTCCTGTATTATTAGTAGATACAGTATCACATTATTATCAATAGAAAAGAAGATGATTATAATAGTACTTACGTACTGAATATTTTCTCATTTTTGTCTTATGTTTTCAGAATTGTGTTTACCTAGGAATGTGTGTGGTCTGCTCAACTTTTTGTTACTTTTCTACTTTTTGCAGACTAATGTTACGACTGTACTAACCCAAACGATACATAGTTTTAATAATATTGCATTTGCACAAATGCTCTGGTTTCGTTGTATATTAAAGTATATGGAGCAGACCTGTTACCTAGAGGAAAGGAGATTACTTCTCTGTGGAAATCATTATTGCATTCTGTATATAACATGCAGTACTGAATACAGCATGCATCGTGTGACTGACTCTGCCTTATGAGATTGCTGTTTACTTTACATTGTATATTTGTAATTGTCTTGGATCATTTGTGACTTTAGAAACTATTTAATAAGTGAAACTTTTTAAGACAAGTTGGAGGTAAAATGGGGAATTGCGTATAAAGTTTTACTTACTTTTATGGTTGTTTTTTTTGCACTTTTATCACAACACTGAATGTATGCATAATAAAATGTTGTGTAGAGACACACCAGCACAGTTTGCACCCACATGCACATCAGCCACAATACTTTGACACACAGATGAGTCATAGCCTGCACACTGAAGAAGGCAGTACAACCACGCAGCTTATGTCACACTAATGTCCCTTATAAGTGTGTTCCTAGTGAGTACAAAATGCTTCACGTGCAGAGACAGAGTTCAGCACAGAAAGCAGCACTGAATATTCTGATGCAGAATTCTTTGTACTGCACGTGCACAGTATAAACTGACATGCGACTTACATACATATCGCACATAAGTAGCCTATCGTTACTGACTGAGGATCCGGTCCATAGTTTGCATGATGCAAATTTTCACCATTCTTACTAACTCCCCCTATGTTATAAGAAGCTAACAGTAAGTATTTATGGCTGTTATCTGCCAGCGCACATATAAATAGTGTGTAGCTTTTTCATTCAAGCAAAAATCCTGCTAGAATAAATGAATGTAAAGCAATGTAACCTGCCACACCTAGAAAGTGAATGTCTTTAGCACAACTAGAATAGCATTGTTTTACTTGTAAGTCAAAAGAGTTGTGAAAAGCACTTCTATAGTAAGCTCTAAGTGACTTCTAAAACATGCCTCTAACATCCAAATCTAAAGCTCTTATAACTGATTATCTTGCATTGTTTTAATGCATTGTTTTAATATGTATGGAGCCATATTAAATAGAATGTAAGCATGTTCTTCAGGTTGTTTGCCTTTAATGAATATCGGCCCGGATTCACAATCCCAGTCGTATTACACATACGTCCTTAATTTACCGATAATAGCGACTACGCATGTGTAGTAACTATTTTACGTAATCTACGTATCGTTTCGTTACGTAGATTGCATATATGCAGTATTAAAGACAACGGGCTGGATCCAGACCTTGTTAAGTGCGTGAACTTAGTTACACCTGGGCTAAACCATGTTGATTTCAGGGGAGTCATATTTCATCTGCAGCAAACAGAATTAGTGTTGAGAAGTCATATTTCATCTGTTGCAAACAGTATTAGAGATGAGAGGTGATGTTTCCTATCCCAAGTCTAAATAACAGTGTGATAGTAAAGCTGGTAAGTATCTGCGTGCAGTAAGCAATTTAAATATATATCCCTGCATGCAAAGTATACAATTAACTTGACTCCCCCTGAATTCAACATGGTTTAGCCCAGTTGTAACTAAGTTAATGCACTTAACAAGTTCTGGATCCAGCCCAATCTATGTAACAAAACGATATGTAGATTACGTATAATAGGTACTACGCATGCGTAGTAGCTATTATTGGTAAATTAAGGACGTATGTGTAATACGTCTGGGATTGTGAATCCGAGCCATCATCATAGTGGTGATGCAGATGAATAGATAAATTGCTAAAATCTATATGATTATTGGTAAATCTTAGCAGACAGACATAAAGCAGTATAACTAAGCTGCAGTCATGCACCTGTTTACAGTAACCTATAAACTGATCTGGGTAACCACCATTTTGTGTATTATGGGATTAATTAATAACATTTAAACATTTTCACCAAAATGTGTTCTGTGCAACTGAAGATATTGTCAGGTAAAAGGCAGTTGCATTTCTTGTAAGACAGAAATAATCACCCTTTGTTTGGAACAGCAATTCAGTATACTGTGCTGCACTGACGTGCCAAAATCATTGAGTATTCTGGTGGCATTTGGTACTGTTCTGTGGCAAAACAAAGCCTAAAACTTATTGTAATACAGTTAAAAAGTATATTAATCTACCTTGGCATTCCCTCCTCAGTAATAAGGAGAAAATCACGTACTGTATGTGTGTATGATATTATTCTAGAAAAGCAACAATTATTTAATTTTTTTTCTGGTTTCCAAATGACACATTTATATTTTTACAGTTTTGGCAGATTCGCAAAAGTTTACTAAATGTTTGTCCTTAATAATTTCTCCAGTGAGCAAATGTATAACCGAAAATCATTTTTAAAATTCCTTTTAAATACTTTGGGTATTTTTTAATTAAACTGCATTGCATATTTGCAGATCTATTGTATGGATGTATGTCTTTATATTTGTATTTATGCATTTTTATTGCTAAGACCAAATGTGTACAAATACTGTTCATTCCTGTAAGGTACAGTGGTACTGTATTTATTGTTTCAACGTTGTTGTGAATTGGCACAGTTTATATTTTTATCTATAACAGTGAATATAAAATAATTTGCGTTGTTTCTGTTGGCCTGTTTTCACATGTTAAATGATATATAAAGTTTATTTTAAAAACATATATTGTATTCCTGCTTGTTATTTTTTTTCTGTGTCACATGTTAATTAGGGCAGTTGCTATTTCTTGTGAAATAAGATTAAGAAAAGATTAATTATTCAGATTCTTACTATTACTTAAGAGGCAATAGTAAATCTGGCCCGTATTCAGAGTACCAGACGTATAACAAATACGTCTGGTATTTAGCGATTTTTACTACTGCGCATGCGTAGTAATTTTTTAAATGTAATCTGCGTATCTTTTTCTTACGTAGATTGCGTAAATGTGGTCTGAAAGACCGCATTTATGCAATCTACGTAAGAAAAAGATATGTATGTTATACGTTCGGTACTCTGAACACAGGCCTCTATCCTTATTAGAGCCCAAACATCTGTCATTGTTAAAGCCACAGTTCCAAACTTAAACACATTATTGAAGGACTGAAATTATTTTATGTGATTACTAAACTCTTAAACTCTTCTATAGGCAGATTAGGTTAAAAAAAACTATCAAGCAATATTTAAAAAAATAAAATAATGAGCCGCTATCAGACGCCAGGCCCTAGGTGTTTGCGCTGCATGGAGATCACCTAATATATGGTTGTTACTGCAATAACAGGGAGGAAAGCATATTAAATTGTTAACTATGCAAAATGATTTTACTTGTTAGGGAAACAGGGACACAAATAAGCAATGTTCAATCCTAAGAAGAGGTGTTATATGGAAGGCCAAATGTCGGTTATAACAACTAATAAACAGTCAAATGTTTAGGATTATTTAATAAAATTTTAATTATTGGTGCTATTTTGCTCACTTTAATTAATTCACCTATCATACAACTGTATCCTGAGTCCTGTAGATCTGTGTCTGTAGCACTTTACATTTATGGTCTCTGCATAAGTTCTATATCAAAACTTGGACAGTTTTACATGTTAGAGCTGAAGCTAGGTTAAACGTAAGGTTAAAGGACAGACCTTGCAGGTAAGTATGTCGACCCAGATAAAGCAAATATTGGTATGAAACGTAGAAGCTTTAAAACACAGTGCTCGGCTAGTATATCAAAGCTACGGTTACTCATGTAGCTGATTTTGTCAAAAATTCTGGTGTATTTCACAGAAGTGTTTTTGAAGTGATTGGTTTTTGGTTCTGTTTTTTAAACATGTTGCACATGATATATGCATTCTTAAAATATGTTGAACATTATGGGGTAGATCCAGACCCATGTGCTTGTTACGTTTCATCATGTAGTGTATTTACGCTAGCGTATTTTCTATGCACTCCCCTAGACACTCCCCTCGCTCGTACGTACTTTGGCTGTTTTACGCTTGCCATACCCTACCTTAACTTTTCATAATGTAACTACTGACATACGTAAAGGCTACACATACGTAAGTGCCTAAGCACACCCATACTATACCATTTAAATGCCTCATCCCGCCTCCGAAGCGTAATTACGGGTGTCGTATGGATATCACTCCCCTTTGTTCGTAGTTACGCTGTTGATACATGCCTGGTACATACATTCAGAGTTACGTGGCGTAACATCTGCCGTGTGCATGCGCAGTAAATACTAATGGCCGATTTTACGTTAGGGGCTAGCGTAAAATCGATTGCGTACGTAGTTTAGGATCTGGCTCTATATATCTATGTTTGAAACTGACCCTTTAAAGAAACTGCAGCCTGTTACAGCTGTACTAATTTGGAACTAATTATAGCAGCATATAACCCCTGTGACAACAACATGCATCCATTGGCTTAAACCGTTCCTAAGGAACGAAACGCGTCGCCTGGTATACTTTACAGATTTTTTTTTTGCTCAAACTGCTCACTGAACTTTTACATTCTTTTAAATAACATCAGAAGTTTAACAACTGTTCCAACTAAATATCCTCCGCTGTTAGCATTGACTTTGTATCGTGTATTCATGGTCATCTGATTTATATCTCTTTGCTAAAGAAGGACTCCTGAAAATTACAGCCAGTGTATGCCGACACCGTGGGACCAAAACTGCACAAGTCTCCCGGGTTGACTTGTGTATGATCTTACTTAGTCAGCACATATTGGACTTTGGATCTTGCCATCTTCCTAATAACGGAGTCTCTTTATTACAGCGGATAAATTACAAGCTGCTAACCTCTTGCTTCTATATTAAACTGCATGTCATTTTATATGCACCAGTCTAATATACAGGTGTTACAAGCTTGTGTTGAATTAAGTCCGTATTTCATTTAACCTAGTCATCGTTCTAGTTTGATCTACACTCTGCTTTTTTATTCTGAAGTATTTAATTGTTGTATTTTTAAAGATATTAAAATGTGTTTATAACCAATTGCTCCAAATCTTTATTCAACCACTCTGTGATTATATTGAAACTCAAGGGGGAGGATGACAAAAAGTGCTGAATAGTTGCTGTTGTAACGTTCTTTTCTCAAGTATTTGGACCCATCTCATCTAAGGACTGAATCAGAGAGTGTCAGGTTTTACTTCAGGCTATCCCAAGCCATTGCCTGATTTTGTAATTGAACTAAAACAGAGCTTAGTTTACCCAAGTAAAAAGAAGGCTCTAGGAATTACAGCTTCGAACTACATGTGGTGGCAGATAGTGGCAGACACTTTTTGCTTACTCCATAGAAGGCTATGGGATGGATTGATAGGCCCTTTTACAGAAGACTTTGACCACGATAGACTGTCTCCTGCTATTTACTGTGGACACCGGTGCAGCGCCACAAGGTGTCCAAAGCACCGTACAAAATACTACAAAACAAAATTGTTAATATTATTTAAAATTTTAAAATTAATGTTGACAAAGGCGTACCAGATAATAAAAACCAAACAAAGGACCGGATTCACAGATCCGTATTTACTACGTACGCGTTTTTACGTACGCACCTAGCAAGGCAACACCTATGACACTCCCCTCGGCCGGACGGGTTTTCGGTGACTTCCACCTCCATAGGGCACCCTTAAGTCTATGTGTGAACTTACACGCGTATGTTATGTATGTACGTACGCACGTGCGTGCGTAACTGCGTCCTCAAGTGCCCATTTAAATGCTTCCCCCACGCAACCCAACGCAAAAACGGATCTGTGAATAGGGTCCAAAGTTTATTCTGACAAACTTTTTAAAAGTATTACTGCTCCAGCGGATTGACTGGCAAGCAGCTCCCCAGTGTCCTGGAACATGAGTCAGCAAGCGTTTCCACTTAAGATGGTAACAAAGATGAACACACAAAAAATGTATTTCTATGTATGTAAGCAGACTTTGTAAACACAGGGTATGTAAGCAGACTTTGTAAACACAGGGACAGGATCCAGACATACGTTCACACTGCGAAACGCCTCGATGGTGCTGCACTACTGGGAACTAAGCAGTGTCAGAAAGCCTTTACGGTCCATTGGAGCACAATCAAGACTGAAAGGTGGAGATCACAATCAACGTTTTGGTCAGGTCTGGCCAGGTGGTAAGCTAAAATTTCCGGGTGGAGCACCCGGCTAAAATGCCCTGGGGAGAACACTGTAATAAGCACTATTGTTGAGTTGATTACCTAGATTATTTGCTCTTTTAGTATAAAAAGGTAGGTTTTTTGTTTAAAAATAATCATATTCATCACAGGATCATTTAGTAAAAGGTGTCAGTTTTTTGTTTTAAATTTTTTTAAGTTCTCTATCTCGAATTATACTGGGTAATGAATGCAATATTAAAATGTTTATTTGTATTATTCATTTTTTTATTGTTTTGGTTTAGATTTTAATAAAAGATTTCTATGTATTTGTTTTACTTTTGCTATAATTTCTCCTAAACAATATTTTTCATACCCTTTTTATAAAAAATTTTCTTTTAACACTACTGCTTGTGAAAAATTCCTCCTCCTCTGTACAATTCCTCCGAATGCTCCTAAATTGACCTTTTGGAATGTTTTGTAAAGATTAGTGGTTGTGGCAACTGGTGGTTTTAATAAAGAAATTGGAATCTGTTGGTTTTTATAAAATGTTTTACTTTTAGTGTATTGTCTTTCGAATATATAGATAAATCAAAAAATTAAGAGATGTTTAACTGATGTCAAATGTGAGTAAAATATTCTTATTATTGGTGTTTAAATAATAACAGAAAGTGTTAATTCCTAGGTCCAGTCCAAATAAATAAAATGTCATCTAAGTAGTGAAACCCTATCGCCGTCCCAGTTTTTTTAAATTAAAAAGTGTCCTTAAAATGAATATAGTTTTTATTTAATATGAAAGCAAGAGCTTCTAAAATGATTTCTGTAAACATCAGGCTTAGTATTGTTTAAAAAGGAACTTATGGACAGGGTGGATTGGGGCTTCCTCAAAGGGGTGTTGGAGCACTTAGGATTAGGTCCACTCTGTCTACACCGCATCTTGGCCTTGTACCGATCGCCGTCCGCCCGGATAAGGATAAATGGGGGCCTCTCAGAACCTTTTCTCATAAGCAATGGGACTCGCCAGGGGTGCCCCCTATCCCCCCTCATTTTCGTTCTGTGCATGGAAGCTCTAGCCAGGTCCATCCGCCGAAACCCAAACATACAGGGTATTAAAGTGCAAGGTGTTGACTTTAAGTTAGCACTCTTTGCTGACGACCTCCTCGCCACCCTCACCTCCCCTACGACATCCCTACCAAATCTTATGGAGGAGTTTTCTAA
>WWET01000036.1:880941-897931 GCA_011038615.1 Limnodynastes dumerilii | reverse complement strand
ATGCGCAGATCGGCTGAAAAGCCGATCTTACGCCCGCCGTCCTAGCGACGGCGGGCGTTATTCAGGATCAGGCCCTTGGTGCGTAACATTTAAGGTAGTGCCCTGAGTATGGAAGTCCATACATGCAAAGATAATGGTCTCCTCTTGTACTGAGCCCATACATTTCTGGAGGTGACTCTGCTCATACATTCGGACTTTAGGATCGAAGGAAATTTTGACCACAGTGGCAACGGACTTCTGGCTCCTGCCCTCTGTCTTTAAAGTAACTGCACAGCATAGTCTTCCTAAATCTTTATATTTTTTTAACCTCACATATGTTGCTGCTGCCGGCAACAGTGCCATAAAAATAGACAAAATTTCAGCCCATTATACTTAATAAAAAAGGGCAGGACATTCACCCCATATTCTGTGCCCACCATAGTACATTCATTAAACCGGGCAATTTCATATTAATCACTTTATAGTAAATTTGTTCCCTTATAATACCATGTATTAATATGAATATCCATACACTTGAAAAGGGGCTGTAAAAAGTCTGTCTTTGCGAATGGGAGTGGTTACAAACAGATGGATGAAGGAACAGTGCAGCCCAGCTTGTGGATCTGTCTGAATCTTATGCAAAATTTCACATTAAGAACATTTCTCAAAAAGAACATTAAAATCAAGGAGAATCACTATCATCAGAGATCACTTCAATAGTTATGTCAAAGGATTTGAAGAAGCCATCTCTAAATTATTTGTATACTGACCGTCACTACACGTAAGGAGCGTGTAACCATTCATATAGCTAAAACCACCAGGGTCCATTTCTTAATACACATATGGGGCAATTTCTGTAAACTTTCCACCTTTTATTAATATAGCATGAAGTGCTTGTCCATATAATGTAAGTGTAGTTTTACAGAGTAGATCACCGTCCATGTGTTAACATAATAAAATAGGATAAGAGATTGAACAAAAAAGTAAGAAGATATAGGCCTGTAGGGCTCCGAAGACTAAACACACCTTTGAGGATGGCTGGCGACTGTGGAGATTATTACAGCGCCGCTGGAGCTAGGTGACACTCCTCTCTCTCCCGAGTAGCTGACTAGTCCTGGTCTCAGCTCTGTGGTAATGAAAGAGAATAATATGGTTGTGGTGTGGTCCTGGGCCCAGGCATCCATCATACAGATCAGGATTTGTAGTTCAGCTCTTGGAAATCTCCCGTCTTTTGGCATCTTGAGGTGCATATGAGATTTTTCGTGACCTTGCGAGTACATTTATAGTGTAAAATTCTGGTTTGTTGTTGTTAATGTTTGTGAATAGATGAAGCACATTGGCTGAGAAAAATGCTCATGAATAATGGTCTGATCATGCGTTACCTCCTTGGATTGGGCCTTGGTAATTCGACAACAGAACTGAAGTTTGTATTGGGTCTTCAGTTTTGTGTAACGTCTGCAGAGTATTGAAATGAGTGCAAACTATAGGCCTTCATATGATAGGGATGTGCACAGGGTACAGTTTTCATGTGTATAAAGGACGTGTTCAGACTAAGTGGTCAAACAAAGGTTAACAAGCCCATTCTAATATGCCAATGGACTTTGGCCAATCTATCATTTAATATTAAGCTTTTGCACCCATGGCTTCACTGGCCATGAAATCTATACAGTTTGAGTGTATGGTGACATTTATAAGGGCTTAGGGTTTGTAAAATTAACTTTTATGGGTGCATGTATAAAGACAATCAACACAGTAAACATGGGTTTAATGTAATATTGAGTAAGCAAGTTACATTAGAAATATGCATTTGGATTGGAATTAATTAAGGCAAAAGAAAAAAAATAATGTTTATATTTTTGACAACATGAGAATAAAATTTACAATCCATAAAAAATTCATATCGAGACGTAAAATGCTTTAGAAATATAAATCATAAAAATCAAGGTCGGGAAACAAAAAAAAATCCAAAATGCGTGACAATTGCATATCAAGTGTGTGACAAGTGGATCAAAGTGTTGAAATGTAGTTTTTCCTATGCCGTGAGGATACGTGAATATCTGAGTATGCTCAGATATGGATCGGGTGCAGTTGCCTGACCACACCCGTCCTGCTCATTAACTACGCCCCTCCACCCACACTTACACATGGAACGCTCTGCAGAACGCAAATCTATACGCAGCCATTTACGTTTGAACTTAAGAAGCATATGGGTGTGGCTTGGTTCTGAGCATGCGTAGAAGCAAATGATGTACAAATACGTTAAGCAAAATCACATATGCACAGATCTTGATCGGGGCCCTTGCCAGTACACACTTCACCATCCATTACCCATCCTAAGTCAAGTCTTTGGGCATAGGGTGCATTGTGAGGGCTGTTGCATTGTTGTTGAAATTTGTGTACCCTCGGTATGTCTCTGTTGAGCAGAAGAAGAATTTAAGTTAATTTTTTAGATTCACTTTCCTTTATTCCCTTTACTCATTTTAAGATTTCGCATTTTAATCAATATCCAATAAACAAACGTTTTAAAATAAAAAAGTAATTTCCCTTTGGGGGATCTTTTGAGGAGAGGAGTGCGCAAAATTAAGTTTTCTCTTCTTTAGTAATTTTTAGGGTTACCATAAAACATATCACTTCATGTCTTTCCTACATTAGTTTGAGTCTTATTGAGGGTTTATGCACAATGACTGACCTAAGTCTTTTCACCTATTCTGAATACTCGTTACTTAACCATTTTGCTATAAAATCAAGTTCTTCAATTTTTGTGATGTTCAGGTTATTGGTTGCATTCTTAAAGCTGGACCTCCATGACCTGTAGTTCACTGGATGGTCATCAAACTTTGTAACTCCTGTGTTTACCAGCTCATGGTGCACCATGAATTTAACAAAGTCTGTCTTCTCTTACTTAACAACCTGTGGATGATGAGGTATGTTTAGGATGTTGTGATTCAGTGCATCACTCTGCTGATTTTGTCTGATGAGTGGGACAGATTTCTGCTGGTTAGGCATTTAAAGTCAGTAAAAAGGATTTTGTTTTTGAAATAGCAAAATAGCATATCGAGTTGATTTATATTTGGTAAGTAAGCCTGATGAAGTGAATTCGCATGTGAGATGGCTTGTGGATCACTGTAGGGGCTGTCAATGTACCAGTCAGATTGTGTATTTATTGGTTCAGCATTTATTTCTTCTGATATTTTTGTTGATATTCAGCATTTGCAACTTGCACTTCTTAATATGAGCAGGGTAAGCTGCTGTGCTTACTGACAGGGCTTAGCACATAGGGCCTGATCCAGACCTACGACCGCAAGCGAGCGGACGCCGGTCGGGAGCGTAAAAACGGGAGAAAAAACGCACTGCGCATGTGCAGTATGACAACTTCCGGTTGTCCGAAGGACATGAGCGTACAGCGAGCGTATTTTCAGCGTATTTTTCGCCCAAGGGGCGTGCGTTTTGTACGACGATAGTCCGGACGCTCGAGTTACTACACAGAGGCGGGGATAGCCATTTAAATTGTACAGTATGGGCGTGCTAAGCCCCGTACGACCAGCGTATCGGTACGAAAATTCGCACGGACGCTTGAAAAAGTTAGGGTAGGGTGCAGCCGCCGTAAGTCGGTACAATCAATGGGAGTGTCATGGGCGTGAAAGTTTATACGCCCGGGCGATCATACGCTCCGCTCGCGGGCGTAGGTCTGGATCAGGCCCATAGTCTCTGGTGCGTTTATCAGGGTCTTCTGACATAATTTGACTACTTAGATCCTCTCTGCTATCTTGTTTTATGGCTGCTTCAGCGTGAGCCACAGCAGCAGCTGCTTATATTTCTTGAAGCAACGTATTTAAACTGGCTTCCAGACACACCTTCTAATTTTAATGCAATCTCCATTTTTTCCAAAGAGGCTTATTCTTTGGCATCATCAGCGTCTGCACAGGCTTTGATGGTGACACCCATTGGGGATAAGTTGCAACACAATGGGCCTGATCCAGATCAACGATGTAGCGCTGAGCGTGCTAACGCTCAGCGTTACATCGCTGACTCCCCCCTGGCACTCCCCCTGTGCGGGCGTATGGCCCTCTGCACTATACTTACCTGTGCTGTACCTACCTCTGGCACATAGTTCCTTTTCACAGTGTACCTTCCCTCTGCACTATACTTACCTGTGCTGTACCTACCTCTGGCACATAGTTCCTTTTCACAGTGTACCTTCCCTCTGCACTATACTTACCTGTGCTGTACCTACCTCTGGCACATAGTTCCTTTTCACAGTGTACCTTCCCTCTGCACTATACTTACCTGTGCTGTACCTACCTCTGGCACATAGTTCCTTTTCACAGTGTACCTTCCCTCTGCACTATACTTACCTGTGCTGTACCTACCTCTGGCACATAGTTCCTTTTCACAGTGTACCTTCCCTCTGCACTATACTTACCTGTGCTGTACCTACCTCTGGCACATAGTTCCTTTTCACAGTGTACCTTCCCTCTGCACTATACTTACCTGTGCTGTACCTACCTCTGGCACATAGTTCCTTTTCACAGTGTACCTTCCCTCTGCACTATACTTACCTGTGCTGTACCTACCTCTGGCACATAGTTCCTTTTCACAGTGTACCTTCCCTCTGCACTATACTTACCTGTGCTGTACCTACCTCTGGCACATAGTTCCTTTTCACAGTGTACCTTCCCTCTGCACTATACTTACCTGTGCTGTACCTACCTCTGGCACATAGTTCCTTTTCACAGTGTACCTTCCCTCTGCACTATACTTACCTGTGCTGTACCTACCTCTGGCACATAGTTCCTTTTCACAGTGTACCTTCCCTCTGCACTATACTTACCTGTGCTGTACCTACCTCTGGCACATAGTTCCTTTTCACAGTGTACCTTCCCTCTGCACTATACTTACCTGTGCTGTACCTACCTCTGGCACATAGTTCCTTTTCACAGTGTACCTTCCCTCTGCACTATACTTACCTGTGCTGTACCTACCTCTGGCACATAGTTCCTTTTCACAGTGTACCTTCCCTCTGCACTATACTTACCTGTGCTGTACCTACCTCTGGCACATAGTTCCTTTTCACAGTGTACCTTCCCTCTGCACTATACTTACCTGTGCTGTACCTACCTCTGGCACATAGTTCCTTTTCACAGTGTACCTTCCCTCTGCACTATACTTACCTGTGCTGTACCTACCTCTGGCACATAGTTCCTTTTCACAGTGTACCTTCCCTCTGCACTATACTTACCTGTGCTGTACCTACCTCTGGCACATAGTTCCTTTTCACAGTGTACCTTCCCTCTGCACTATACTTACCTGTGCTGTACCTACCTCTGGCACATAGTTCCTTTTCACAGTGTACCTTCCCTCTGCACTATACTTACCTGTGCTGTACCTACCTCTGGCACATAGTTCCTTTTCACAGTGTACCTTCCCTCTGCACTATACTTACCTGTGCTGTACCTACCTCTGGCACATAGTTCCTTTTCACAGTGTACCTTCCCTCTGCACTATACTTACCTGTGCTGTACCTACCTCTGGCACATAGTTCCTTTTCACAGTGTACCTTCCCTCTGCACTATACTTACCTGTGCTGTACCTACCTCTGGCACATAGTTCCTTTTCACAGTGTACCTTCCCTCTGCACTATACTTACCTGTGCTGTACCTACCTCTGGCACATAGTTCCTTTTCACAGTGTACCTTCCCTCTGCACTATACTTACCTGTGCTGTACCTACCTCTGGCACATAGTTCCTTTTCACAGTGTACCTTCCCTCTGCACTATACTTACCTGTGCTGTACCTACCTCTGGCACATAGTTCCTTTTCACAGTGTACCTTCCCTCTGCACTATACTTACCTGTGCTGTACCTACCTCTGGCACATAGTTCCTTTTCACAGTGTACCTTCCCTCTGCACTATACTTACCTGTGCTGTACCTACCTCTGGCACATAGTTCCTTTTCACAGTGTACCTTCCCTCTGCACTATACTTACCTGTGCTGTACCTACCTCTGGCACATAGTTCCTTTTCACAGTGTACCTTCCCTCTGCACTATACTTACCTGTGCTGTACCTACCTCTGGCACATAGTTCCTTTTCACAGTGTACCTTCCCTCTGCACTATACTTACCTGTGCTGTACCTACCTCTGGCACATAGTTCCTTTTCACAGTGTACCTTCCCTCTGCACTATACTTACCTGTGCTGTACCTACCTCTGGCACATAGTTCCTTTTCACAGTGTACCTTCCCTCTGCACTATACTTACCTGTGCTGTACCTACCTCTGGCACATAGTTCCTTTTCACAGTGTACCTTCCCTCTGCACTATACTTACCTGTGCTGTACCTACCTCTGGCACATAGTTCCTTTTCACAGTGTACCTTCCCTCTGCACTATACTTACCTGTGCTGTACCTACCTCTGGCACATAGTTCCTTTTCACAGTGTACCTTCCCTCTGCACTATACTTACCTGTGCTGTACCTACCTCTGGCACATAGTTCCTTTTCACAGTGTACCTTCCCTCTGCACTATACTTACCTGTGCTGTACCTACCTCTGGCACATAGTTCCTTTTCACAGTGTACCTTCCCTCTGCACTATACTTACCTGTGCTGTACCTACCTCTGGCACATAGTTCCTTTTCACAGTGTACCTTCCCTCTGCACTATACTTACCTGTGCTGTACCTACCTCTGGCACATAGTTCCTTTTCACAGTGTACCTTCCCTCTGCACTATACTTACCTGTGCTGTACCTACCTCTGGCACATAGTTCCTTTTCACAGTGTACCTTCCCTCTGCACTATACTTACCTGTGCTGTACCTACCTCTGGCACATAGTGCCTTGTCATAGTGTACCTTACCTCTGCACTATACCTACCGGTGCCGTACCTAACTCTGGCACATATTGCCATGCCATATTGTATCTCTCCCCAGCACTGTACCTACCAGAGTTGTATCTATCTCCGGCACTTAGTGTCATTCTGCCCTTGCTCTATTTATGGTACATAGTATCAGCTGCTGCTACACTTACCTATGGAACACCTCTGCATTGAGCGACGGCGGCCGTAGCTCTGGATCAGGCCCAAAGTGCCTTGCCATATTGTATCTCTCCCCAGCACTGTACCTACCAGAGTTGTATCTATCTCCGGCACTTAGTGTCATTCTGCCCTTGCTCTATTTATGGTACATAGTACCAGCTGCTGCTACACTTACCTATGGAACACTGTGCCTCTGCATTCTTGTTTACCCTACTGTACTTACCGGTACTGTCCGTACCTATCCTGTAATTGTTCGTAGCTTAGTTCTTTCCTGTTTTTCGTAGGGTTTCCCTTCTCCGTGGTCTGTTTGCTCTGAGTGATTGAGTTGCCTTATCTGTCTGAACTAAGGGTGTCTTCTAATTCTAATCTCTACACACGAGAACTCCAGGGGTAGCGACCTACTACTTGGGGCACAGCCAAGCCCAACCCCATCATCAGGGGCAATGGTGAACACCACCCGAAGGTAGACCTCACATCCTGGAGCTACTGTGCGTCTCACCCTAACATATTTCACCAGCCTGGCTGTAAATCTGTAAATCTTGAGCCCACAGAAATGTCATCTACCTACTGTTCTGACCTTCATTACACGTAAGTAGTGTGTAACCAGCAAGTCCATCTCTTAATACACAGACATTGTATTAATAGTCTATTAATATAGGCTAAAATAATTGTCCATATAATATAACTGTAGTTCTACAGAGTAGATCGCTGTACACAAGTCAACAAAATAAAATAAACATACCTGTAGACAACTAATTCACAGTTTAACTGAAGCAGTAATACAAAATGTAGGCTCTAGCCCTATAATCTGGTGTTATATGATGGACATTTTCCTTGACTTGCCCCTAGGGACTGCTGTGGGACTTATTGTTCAATATGGACCCTCTCCTGACCTGCCCCTAGGAACTGTTGTGGGACTCATAGTTCGGCATGGACATTCTCCTGACCTGCCCCTAGGGATCTAGCATCTAGGATATAAGGACACTTCTAGCTAACTCAGGGCTGGTCATTTGGCCTTGTCAATCTCT
This sequence comes from Limnodynastes dumerilii, assembly GCA_011038615.1. Classification (NCBI taxonomy): domain Eukaryota; kingdom Metazoa; phylum Chordata; class Amphibia; order Anura; family Limnodynastidae; genus Limnodynastes; species Limnodynastes dumerilii. The sequence goes on along the minus strand of WWET01000036.1, from coordinate 889,893 downwards.
TGTTCATTCTAGTCCTGCTGCTTCTGCCTTGCATTCTTGTGATCCAGCTGCCCTTGTACTGTTTGTAGGTTACTCCTTGATTTTGGTATATTTTATGTTTCATTTGTATGTTCACTATTATCTGGACTCCTGTTTGTATTAGATTATATTTGCGTGGGTCCCCGGTTTGAGCGGCCTTATTCCGATAGGGACGTTTTCTCCCAGCCAGTTGGTAACCGCTGGGATATCGATTGTTCGATGAGACATAGCAATTGCTCGATGAGGCATAGCAATCGATTCCCGGATCACCAAACACGGTTCTCCAAAATGTAAGTGGTCCACTGAAGCGGCGGGTTCGTCGGCAGCGGTGGCAGCGAGTCTGCTGGTAGTGTTTTCAAATTTTTGGTGAAAATTAATGGGTGAGTATGCCGATCGCATGCTTATCCAATCTGAACAAAAAATTCTAAATTAGATGGGTATTCGAAATAGGGACAGCCGAAAAGGAACTTTCAGCTGTCTCTATTTTACAATACCATCTTTCAAAGTGGGGACTTCCACCGATTTGTATCATTGTATTTAGTTAAACCTTGTGCTCTAGCTTCTAGTGTTTTTGATTACTGCTACTTTGTGCTCAGTGTGCCTCTGATTCCTGTGTATACTTTTAGTGTTTTAAGCCTGTAGGGTTTGCATTGTTCCTGGTTTTGTCATGGTTATTGTAGCTCCCAGTTCACATTCTCCTCTTACCTGTATTCTGTTGTTTGCACTTATAAATACTTTTGGTTTATTCAGCCTTGGTTGGTTATTAGTGCATCGTTTCACCTGAGGCTGCCTTCCAGGGATCGTGACTTGTTGGGTGTGCTGCTGCACAAGCCTATGCACACCATCAGGGGCTCTAGTGAAGATCAGGCCCCAGTTAGATTTCACACCCTGGGAGCAGTTCCGTAACACCTATCACATGTTAAAAGATAGCTAGGCATAGGCAAACATGCAAATCTGCACATAACTAAGCAGACATAACTAGCAAAGTACAGAACATTAACTTAACATAAGAACATAAGAAATAACAAGAAAATATAATGTAATAATAGAAGGGCTGTGGATACATGACAATTTGCATAGGAAAGTGAATTATAGGCATTGAAAAGACAAATATTGTCCCACACTAGGTTAGGTATATAGATAAATTGTGTAAGAAAATAGGGTGCAGCAGATCTCCCAAAGGTTACAAATGAGAACAAACAGATTTCACAGTTTAATTTATTTAATTATTTTATTTAATTACAAGTGCTCTATATGCCTGTATATATTTTGTATTATTAATCTGGAATATCCTGGAGCGAAGGCTGCATGATTATACAGCTGGTAAGACCTTATATATAGATCAAATAAGTAAATGCCTAGGGTAACGGGTGTGGGTCTCCGCTGAGAACTGCCCTATTTTCCCAGCCGAAATTGATTACTTTTGCCTCAAAGAGGCAAAGCAATCGATCTTTGGAATACCAAAGACGGAGCTCTGAATGGTAAGTATAAATTTAACCCCAACCCTTTCCCTAATCCTAACATCCTAATCCTCCACTTTTATGACCCTAAACCTAACCCTCCCTTCCCTGCAGCCTGACCCTAAGACTCCCTTCCCCACAACCTAACCCTAAGACTCCCTTCCCCGCAGCCTAACCCTAAGTCTCCCATTCCCACAGCCTAAACCTAGGCTCCCCTACCCACAGGCTGATCCTAACCCTAACCCACGCTTTCCATAACCCTAACCCTCCCTTCCCCAGAGTCTTACCCTAACCCTAAAATTCCTAGGTCCGAGAGGCAATGGGTTCTGAAAACGAATGGACGAAGTCTGCTGATATTTACCCATTCAAAAAAGATATTTAAAAAAATGTGTGTTTTTCGAAATAGAGCCAAAAATGAGCTTTTGGCTGTCTCCGTTCTAAACAGCCATTTTCGGGCCAGAAACTTATGACAGTACCCTCCAAAATCTTTTCCAGTGCTGCAAACAAGTCAGAGCTGGCTTTGGTAAGGGGTTGTGATATCACTTGCTAAACCTAGCCATGTACTGGAAGATAATCCATCTGATCTGCTGCATATAACATATCATGGTGAAGTGCATGCTACTTTATCAACTACCAGCAATGGCCAATAGATGACCAATCAATCGATTATTGGCAACATTTATCTGGCCACAGGGATGATTATTTAGTATCTGCCCGATATAGCAGGTCAGTAATATTATTTTAATAATTGTGACAAACTTGACAGTATCTGAAATTTATTTTTACAATTGGTAAACAAAGAAATACATGAGGATATATATACAATGTTAGGTTTTTTTTTTTTATTACTGTGCATGAAGTGCCTGTTTTAACCATTTACAAGTCCTCTGTTTACTCTCCATCCAGGTGTAAAGCGGCTTGTAACCGAAGTGTCTGAAAGCTTTGTCAGTTTCATAGCAATATGTAATGCAAATTAATCTCAAAATAGGTAAAGTGAGGAATGGTTTTAAATTCCAAAATGGTTTCACAATAAATCTTATTACTTCGAAAGCAGAAACAATCAGCCACATTTTCCAGTAAGGGATCTGCGATCCGATCTGGATGCTGGGGTCAAATTCAGTGAACAATTCATGAGATAGCCTGACCATCCATTTATATGGTGTATCGTCATAAGCGTAGTACACTTGCCCACCAAGGAGTTCCGGCTTGAGTTGCATGTTCCGAGCTGCTAATACATGCATCCAGGCTACGTTACCTGCAGTTAAACAGAATTTTAGTTAGCAAACACACTTATATTTCCATAAACTTTTTATTTGTAGCTCCCTCCGGTAATATCACAGTGACTGTCCTGTGTGGAATGTGAACTTGATATATATGGTATTTTAGATGTTCCAAGCATGAAAGCACTCAAGTTTACATGTCTGTATTTAAATTCATATATATGAAGGGCTATAGGAATGCATAGAACGTTAACATTGTTGCCTGTTTTGCTATACTTAGTTTTTTGTTTTATTATAGATAGTCATAAATGAGTAGTGTTAGTAGATAGTTATAAATGAGTAGTGTTAGTAGATAGTCATAAATGAGTAGTGTTAGTAGATAGTCATAAATGAGTAATGTTAGTAGATAGTCATAAATGAGTAATGTTAGTAGATAGTTATAAATGAGTAGTGTTAGTAGATAGTCATAAATGAGCAGTGTTAGTAGATATTCATAAATTAGTAATGTTAGTAGATAGTTATAAGTGAGCAGTGTTTGTAGATAGTCATAAGTGAGTAGTGATATCATACCAATGACTTGCATGCATGTTTTACATTTCAATAATAATTATACTACTCTAAAAAATAATGACTTTGAATGTCAATTATGTCCTTTATATAGTCTTATTTTGCTTTTTATACTTTATGACCTGTTAGTGTAAAATATAAAATAATTAACAATAAACAGTTCATACAAGTAAACAGTATAAATGTGTGATGTACAATATTAACTGTAATGTACAGTAGTGTGGTGAACATCGCCATCATGTGGCACAAATGTTAATGCGTAGCTGGAAATAATACAATGATGGATGAAAATGGCTCTATTTACTTACATTTTTGTTTCTCTGTAAACAAAGCTGGAGCCCAGCAGCTTCGTTTACAGAATCTACTATGACTCACCACTCTGCAAGGTCCCACAAAGAACCTTTCATTCATGCGAAGCTTGAATGAAGTGCTGCGCATGCGCAGTAACTCTAATTCGGGGCTTTGAAAATTTCAAGTCCCAACATGAGAAACGCCGCACATGTGCAGTGTATTCATATGGGAATTTTCCATCTACGGTCAGGTAAGTTTTAGGGGAGGAAAAGAGTGGTATATGGGGACATCGCTGGAATACTTACCATAGAGCCAGCAATGTGTTGTTAGTTTTATACTGGGAGCGGAGTGTAAAACTTCGCTGCCGCGTTTAGTAAATTTAACATAGCGCCAGCCCACGGTGAAAAGAACGGCCGGGTAGATGAAACGATATTTACATGGCTTGACCATGGAAACGGCAGTTTTCCGTGGTGATCCATGATTTGTAAATAGATCGATGGTTTGTAAATAGATAGAACTTCATTTTCATGAAGTACTGTGCAATAGGAATTACAAGGAAAGCAGCTGTGCTTCCGCTTAAGGTGGGTGGGGGGAAGCATTTAAATTGTACAGTTGGGGAGGGATTAGGTATTTATGAGCAGATCAGCGATCAGACGGACCCCTGATCCAGTTGTGTGATTTAAGGCTGACCAATGGCAGCATAAGTCACACAATATCTGCATGAGAGAAGGAAGTGACAGGGGGGAGTTTACTCCCCTCTCTCATGTGGACAGACCCCCACAGATACAGAAAGGGTGCGGGGTCTAGATCAGGTCCATGGTTTGGGGTGTTTAAGTCCTAGTCTGAAATGTTAAGGGCTATAATTTACATTTCAGGTGGTTGGAACACTAGATGCCCCTCTACTACCAGCAAGGAACATCTTCATGTCTAATTACCTGGTTAAGTGTGTACAGCCAATCAAAGCTAGGGTCTATTCTGCTCTAATATCCAACTGACTGTCCACACCCCCCTCCCTTTAAAATAAATCTGTGTAAGCAATGTCCTGTAGTGTGAGATAGTAATGTAAGACCGGATTCACAGATGCATGTGTCCAAAGTACGCAATTATACGCATGCACATAGCAAGGCAACAGCCATGACACTCCCCTAGCACAGACAGGTTTTCGGTGACTTATGCCTCCATAAGGCAGTATGTTACTTACGTACATGCCCACTTTCACGTAACTGTAAACGTACGGAAGGCAACCACGCCCCTCTGTACATATGTCACTAAGTGCAATTCACAATGCCTAAAGGACTTACATGCGTAACTACTAAGTAACTTGTGTGGAAAAAGTCACTACGCATGCGCAGTCAGTCCTCGCCTAAAAATACGCACGCAGCACCACGCAAAAACGTATCTGTGAACACGGTCCGTAATTTGTAGTTGATAGTAATGTGATCTGTCCAAGGCTGTGTAATACTGAACTAATAAATAACTTCAATACGTCTTTCATATTGTAATTACTAATGGAGAATTGCTTCGCTAAAGGGGCAGACACAGTGGGGCTTATTCAGTGGTGCATACAAAGCATCACACATTGAACACCTCGTGCAATCCAAAGGAGTACCCAAGAGTCGCCCAAGAGAGCTCTGGTTGTCTATGCATGTATGTAGCATATGGGCACAAGCAGCCAGCCAAACTTAATGCAGTTACATGGTCATTTGACCAGATCAAGGCCGCTAATTCCTCTGTGCTCTGAGCAGGGGGAGCCAATGACGGATCCTAATCGTATCCAGAATCCCGTGCAGGCGAGAGGAGGCCAGCTGCAATCTGTGGACCCTGTCCTAAAATTTTCAAGCTGTCCTTTCTTAAAATGGGGATAGTTCAGAAGTCTGGATAAAGCGTAATGGCCTTAACACAACACGAGAAGAGATGCCAGAAACACTTCTAATATGGAAATCTGAATCTAGAGGATTGAGGTTCATATGGAACATGCGTATCCACTTGCAAAATGTGGTTTCCTCTTCTTGACCTGCGGCTGGTGCAAATGTGTTGTAAATTGTGTCTGTTCTAATGTCTGCATTTGGTTCTGGATCACCCAAAATTCCCTTATTGTACATCCCCCCACCCAATCCATCCCATAAAAACGCCTTTTAGAACGCAAACAGTGGCAGTGCCAATTGCGGTCAGCCTGCATTGCCCACAATTGCATGTGCAAGGTTTCTGAGCATGCGCAGTGTAAAATCATGCAGAAATATGCTATGCCATCGGGTGTACAGTCACCGCTGGATATCTGAAAGCTTGGAAAGAAAGTCGTGCAGAATACATTTTATATATGAATTAGTACTCAATAAAAATCAGTGTTACGGATGTCACTGGGAGGTGGTCCTATCAATTAAGGACTTCAATTAAAGCTAAATTTAGACATTGCAAAGTTTTAAACTTTATTGTATACTTTAGAAGTAAACTGTACCCTGTCCCTAATTTACTAAACACAAGAACATAATTAATATTTACTTTATATTAGTCAGCTGTTCTTTGCGGTCTCTTTTCCTTTGGGAAAATATGCTCTTGGATGTAAATAATTATCCTCAGACAGTTGTTTATTAATGACAGATATCACTTAAGCAACAAACTTGCTGAATACTGAAGTGGACTTTTCCTCCAGATAAGCACTAGATGGCGCAATTTACCTTTTTTCAGAATTGTATGAATAGATGTGGTAAGAATATAATACCGAATACAAAGTTTGAAAATAAGGAGACAATCAGATGGAAATTTACATCTGGACCAACCAGGACACATTTTAGGAGTTAAATGCTTAATATTCTTTGCATGCAAGGACTATACCTGATTTTGCTTATTGCACAGAATCGGCTTCATTTTTACACTGTTATTTAGATTTTGGCTAGGAAGCATCACCTCTCAACTCAGACCATTTGTGACTGATGAATAATTTGCCTCTCCTGCAGTTAAACATGATTTTGCTCGGGTGTAAACTTCCTTTGTTTACCTCTTATTTTCAAACTCTGGATCTGGTTCACAGACTAGAATGGATGCATAAATATATAAAAGTATTATACAAATTGCATTACACAGGAGCTTTATGTCAAGATATGCAACGTATTTATTAACATGGAAAAGGTATATGTAGGCAGTGGTACCATGTTCATTATGGTCCCCCTTTATAACACTGCCATTAAATGATTTGACAAGCTATACTTAAAAAAAGAAAAAATTCTCATTTTGTCCCCACTCTGTGTCTCTCCTACAGCAACCACTAAATGTTCCTTTTGCTCTATCCTGTCTGTGCCCTCCGATCAATCATCTCCTCACCCGTCCCGTCTCTCTGTCCCAGGGGCGTTTCTAGAAATGAAGGGGCCCGTGTGCAGAGCCCCACACCGGCCCCCCCCCCCCCCCCCCCGCCCCCCCCCCCCATGGCCCCCCCTCCCAAGACGGGCCCCCCTCTTCTTCTTCTCAACCCCATCCATATCTATACAAACGGAGACGGTCTCCAGCAGTCTTCCATTCCCAACAGTGCACTGCGCAGCCTCACGCTCTGCAAACAGAAGAGGAGCATGAGGCTGCGCAGTGCACGCACGCCTGACATCCCCATGTGACACCCACGGGCAGTGCACTGTTGGGAACGGAAGGCTGCTGGAGACCGTCACCGTTTGTACAGAAATAGGTGGTACTGGGATCTTCCATTGGGTGCAGGGTGAGTGCCTGCGGGGGCCCGTGTGCACTGCACACTCTGCACCCATGATAGATACGCCACTGCTCTGTCCAGTCCTCCTCTACTCTGTCCTGTCCGCTCTGTCTGCTTCTCCCATCCTGTCCCTCTGTATAGTTCTCCTTGACTCTGTCCCTTCCGCTCTGTCTACTTCTCTCCCATCCTGTCCCTCCGTCTGTCTACCTCTGTTTTGTTCTTTCCTCTACTCTGCCGTCTTCTTCTTCCACTCTAGGGGGCTGATTCAGAGTTGCACTTCCACCTTTTAGGTGCCAGTGTAGACCTGTGCAATTCCATGTTGAATTACAAGGGGGAGGCAGATTTAAATTGTAAAACCAGAATTAAAATTAGGAGGTGAAATTTCTTATCTCAACTGTTTTATAGCATAAACATGAAGCTATGCAGTATTTTAGTTCTATGTGTAAAAGTAATATATTTTTCCTGCATGCAAAAATATTTAAATTGATTAACACCCCTTACTTTGAAAAATGGTTTAGCCCAGCTGTACACTTGCACCTAAAAAAAGGTGTAAGTGCATCTCTGAATCAACCCCTAGAGCTTTAGCGACTTGCTGACCTCCGCTAGAGCTGCACCATTCGGAGGTAAGTAATTGGTTTGTTAATTAGTCATTAGGGTTGGGAATAGCCGGATCCAGAACTCCACCGCCGCTATGATTGGAACTGTTACAGCAGTGTAGTTCCCAAAGCAGATTGCTGTGCGATTCTAGCTTCCATTTGTATGAACGCTCCCCTTGCATGTACGTGACTTCCAAACCCAGAATCCTGCCTTAAAATTTACCTGCCGACCCCAAAGATAATGGGATCATACAGAAGGGCTTAACCAAGTCTTTACTGTATATTTTACATACCCCCCTCCCACCATACATACACACTGTATGCAAGACACCCTGTCCCACCTCACCGTCAGAGAGGCTTCCAGCACAGAAGCCTGAGTACTGAGGATCCAGATCAGTGTTGAAAGCCTTGTGTGTGCGTATGAGCTGTATTGAAACTTACGCTGATGTTTTCCACACAGAGGGCCGGATCCTGACATAATAACATCAGGCTATATACGTCCGGGAGAGCCTAGAGGGAAGCCATAGAATTTTGCAAGGGGCTAGGCTTATGGACGCCATTTATGCAAATTGCATCATTAAACCCCACCCCTGTCAATCACTCCTGTAATCTCTAGTGTTCCAGTGGTGGGAGTGGCTTGATGACATCAAGACACGCCCATCTCTAGTAACTCTAGGGATTAAAAAAGATATTGAGAACTGGTCTGGACTTTCGTGAGTCAACAACCCTGATTTTCGTACGTCAGGTATATAAATAGCATGCGCAATACATAAAAATCTTTGTACGGAACACAGCCTCCAGATGCTGCTTCTGCAGAGACCCCAGCAAGACAGTATTGGAATTTGCAGTCCACAAGGTAATCCTCAGTTGTAATTTAAAATAATTATTTAAAGCATAGGAACATGCAGAAATATGCACAGGAATAAAGTTCTGAATAGTACAAGTTCTGGAATGCCTATTGTATACAGTATACAGAGATGTTCAGAAACTCAATTCAGGATACAGAGTGAATGCAACAAAAGGGTGCTGCATGAGTATTGCTGAAATGTAGGATATGCTTGAGCTAGTACCAAAACAAGATATAAGATAATTGCATTGCAGAAAGGGAA
>WWET01000036.1:857638-875557 GCA_011038615.1 Limnodynastes dumerilii | reverse complement strand
GAGGGCCCCAAATGCCCCCCCCCCCCAGTGTATATCCAAACTATAAGATCTAGTGTTACTAAGGGTGTGACTTACTGTTACTAGGTATGGGTGGGGCTTGATGCTAATTGCATCATCAAGCCCCACCCATACCTAGCAAAAATAAGAGATGTGCCATTGATAGTCAGGGGGTAAGGCTTCATGATGCGAATTTCATAAAATCGTATTATCAAGTCTAGCCTGAGATCTCCGGGAGGGGAAAACTAAGAAGTCTACAACCCTGGGATAAGGTTAACCTTCTGATAGGTCCTGGAGATTTCTCAAGTTCTGGGTGACAATGATTCCCTGACAAATCCCAGTTCCAGGACTCCTGACACAGAGCTTATGTGTCTTCTAGAAGTGTACACTATGTGCATACTCAAGAAAAGTGAAGAGCAGCCATAATGTCAGGCCTAGGGTTAGTTATTAATTATCAGTAGCATGTCCATTTGATTGGCATACTGGGATCTCCTGGATACTATTTGAAAACTCTGATAACTTGTATGAAGTGTAGGTCTCCTGTCCGAATGGCCTTTTTTCGAAAAGGGTTGTTCTCTCCCAGGCATTTATGAAGTGCCTGGAAAACTGATTGTTTAATCCTTAGATTACTTTACCTTACCTGCAGCCTAACCTTAAAACTCCCTTCCTCGCAGTCTGACCCTAGTATAACCTCCGGTCCAGGGCGGCAGATCTAGTTTGCGGAGGTAGCAGGGATTTCAGAATAAATGGGTAAGTATGCCGAACAGCTTGCTTACCAATTCATTCAGAAATATTTTTCAATAGTAGTATTGTTTAAATAGAGGAAGATGAAAATGTGCTTTAGTCTGCTAGTATTTCAAAAATACTATTATTGAACTGGAGACTGCATCCCTCTGTATATATTTAAAAATTAGTTCAAACATGAAAATGATTATCCTTTTTACACATAACTAGGAGTGACAAGAGATATAGAATGATTTTATTATACGCCAACAAAATAATAAACACCACAGAAAATGACACAGAGGTGGATGACATTGGCCATGTAAACATTTCCAGTGAGAGTAACTTTATTACATGTGATCATGTGAGAAGAATAATACAGTATAAATGGGATGAAAACACTCATTTCATTCTTCTATAGGAACTCTTCTGTCATTTACTGACAGAAAGCACATGACTAGTGCGTAATGGCCTCTTGGAATATTGGTATTAAGACATGCATTATATTGGTGTTTATGAAGTTACTATTAAATAAAACATTGTGATCAAGTAACTCCCGATCTGAGATTATTCTTCTGTTGAAAAGACAGATTCAGATTCAGTAATAATTCTTACCTGGACATAGGTTCTGAATTTGTATTTGGTCCTACAGCTGCTACTGATCCTGTATACAGTAGATAGCGGACTCCCATGGCCACACAAGCTTTAATAACATTTTCTGTCCCTGTGTGCAAAAAATACACAAAGATGATACACCCATTTGTTCACACTGCACATGACCACATAGAGAGCAGAAGCTTGTACAATACACTAATTTAGGCTTATAGCTCCTTACAACTGGGAAGGTCAGGCTGGGCAAGGTACAGGTGGGCTATGTATAGTGGGGTAGATCCAGAACTAGTTATGCTATGACAGATGACGTCAAATTGGCATTTTGTATGTACCGCGCATGTGAGTGGCAGATGTTACGCCACGTAACATCAGTGTACCATAGGCGTAAATACGTACAAAGGGGTGAGTCAATATTACGGCACCAGGAATTACGCTTTGCAGTATGGGTGTGCTTAGACACATACGTTCGTGAAGTCTTTACATACGTCAGTACTTACGCTTCCAAAAGTTAAGGTAGGGTTTGGCAAGCGTAATACAGGCAAAGTACATACGGCCGAGGGGAGTGCACAGTAAATACACCAGCGTAAATACGCTACACGCTGAAACGTAATGGAAACGTAGGTCAGGATCTGGGCCAGTGGCAGAAACACAGATATACATATTTTTGCATCGGGTATGTAACAAACGGCATTGCAAGAAGGTTTAAAACAGGGGAATTACATACGAGTTGTACGTAATTGCCGTCAGCCCTAACCCAGGATCGGCCCCCATGCATTAATACAGGGCTCACTCAAACATATGTTAATTTAGCTTTATATTACTTTAGTGAACCTCCCTAGATGCTCCTTGGCTGTGAGTTAGGGCCTGATCCAGACTTAAGGTAATTTTACATACACAAGTGTACACGAGTTATGCACTACTAATATAATGCACTCCCCCTGGCACTATCTAGCATGCACTTAACTTAGCTAACTTGCATGTTCAGAACTCTACCTTAACTTTTCCTTGCATATCTCTGGTTGGACGTATCGCCTTGTCGCACCTAAGTGCCTAACCCTGCCCATACTGTACATCACGCCCTATGTACCGAGTTATGTACGATCAGAGTTACGATGTGTTACATCTGCCGCGCCGATGTGCAGTGCATTCCCACAGCCAGATTTACGCATGCAGCATGTGTCGTTATTAAGTATGGATCAGGCCCTTAGTCCTGACTGTTACATCACTGCCCTAATCTTTGTGCCAGTAAACTACCGTAGTCCCCAGTATATATACAGTATAATAAATATAAATGCAGCAGGTATAGAATAAAGCATACACAAAACAACATTCATTTTCTTATAAACTTACCACCAACATTAATAGCCTTCATTTTCTTGAAAGGGAATATATTTAAATAGTCCACAAGGGCAGCAGTATGAATAACAACATGGACACCTTTGAGAGCTGCCAGGATCTGGTTAAAGTTGGTGATATCCCCTTTGACAAATGTTGTAGTAGTAAAAGCTAAAAATGCAATACAAAGTAAATGACAAGCGTTGACATACATTTATAAAAGGAATGACACACTATGTAAAACAAAAGATGGCTTTATTAAGGCACTAGTCATTTGGACCTGATTCACACTTGAGAATCTGTGTGGTTTTAGGTGCATATTTTTAAGAAGATATATGCGCATGCGTAGTAACTTTTATATGCTATTTACGTTGGACTTAGGAACGCAAATGCCGTGATTCAACATTACGCACCTAATGTCGATAGGTTCGTTGTAACTTACGCTGAAAGGGGCGTTCCGTGAATAATTAACTCAGCAGATAAGAAGTTTGGATGGAGGGAGGCATTTAAATGAACAAAAGGAGGCGCGGTTTTGCAGACACGTTCATAATTAGACGCCCTGCGCACACAAATGCGAAACTACACTTAAGGTAGGCCCTATGGCACTCATTCTTAAGTGTGAATCAGACCCTATGAGAACCAGTAGCTTAACTGGCCTGATTGTTTATGAATATCACAGTTGGCACATAGGGCCACCCGACCCCTGGACTTGGGGTCATTCCTCTTTACCTGATAGGCCATTAGATATCATTTAATTTTATCATTTAGTACTTAGAACCATCCAATTTATACCTTCATCACCACTACTGGACTATTATTAGTGCCCTATTCACACAGCCCCTCTTTCTTTCTTCCCTTTAGCTTTTCTTTTTCAAATCTTTTTCATTTTAATAATTTATCAGTATATCTATTTCTTGGTATACTTATTTTACAATCTATAGTCTATATCCCTATTTTATTTTATTTTATTTTTACTTTATTTTATTTTATTTCATAATTTTTTCATTTGTCTGTTTTTCTGTTTTTTCATCACCCTTCCCACTTTTCTCTCTTCTACTCCTAATTTATAGCTCTCTATTTAAGGATCCCCATCGCCCCATCAGCCTTCTTTGTCCCTCTCTAGTGTCTATAATAAGGATGTTAAGCCAGAGCACTATCTCCATAACCCGACTTCTGCGGGCTGTAGTCAGTCATCTTCTTTTCATTTATACCACTCAGCAAACCAGAAATCGGTTCCCAAAAATACACTCCACTGTGAGGTAACTAGGAGCAACCAGCAAGCATCTCATTAACATATCTAATGGCTAACTTGCCATTCCTAATTCAAACTATCTAACATTATTTAATACTTTAAATGCTCGTATTAATAACCCTTTGTTTCGGACCTTAAACCCGTCCCCTGCCTCTCCACTTATGTGGCTCATAACCCTGCATCAACAAGGGGAGAGGGAAGAAAACTCCTAACTACAACCACAACGGTGTCTTGAGCAAACATCATAGCAGCCAAAATGCTCACCTAATTTAAACTGTCAATCTTAATCTCTATCTGTAAGTGAAAACGGAAAACAGCCTTTAAATGATCCTGCAACAGGAAACATTCACCTTGAATGCTATCCTGATGAAGCCCGCTCTATATGCGAGTGAAACGCGTTTGTTATACGGTACACAGAGATCTCTAATCACCAACTGCGTTAAAGCCATTGGCAATCAGCCTTTAAAGTTTACCCAAACTTTTAACAAAAAACTTTCTACATGACTTTTTATCGGAATTTCCACCACTGCAGTAGTGCACACTGCAAGTGAACACCCCGAACGGCATAGCATGGAACGAATGTGAGAGGGGACCGAAACCCTCACCGACGGAGCAGGCAATGTGTGCCCCGTCCATGCTATTTTTTATAACCGCGCCTCCATGCATTCATTTAAATGCCCCCCCACCCACTTTTATGTAAATTTTCACGTTCGTCAGATTTCCATGCGTATATCCCCAAGTGTGATTCACATGTACGTCCGTAAAGTTACTACGCATGCGCAGTTGATCCGATCCTAAAAATAGGATCTGTGAATACGGCCCTTAATTTCAAGCTTCGATGAAACAGCACACTATGGGCATGCACATGCAAATAATCAATGCTCTGTAAAGATAAACCAGGTTGCTTGTGGGCACATAACAGCCAACCAGAATGCAGATGTCTTCCCAGATATAGGCCTTTCCCCAGCACTCCAAATGCAAGTGCAGGGTAGTTTACTGATCTGTATAATAGAAATAGTGGTTATACTTCATGCAAGCGGATAATTGGTAGTTCTAAAAATATAAGACCAGATCCAGAGTTTGAAAATATGAAGAAACATTAGAGAAAAACAGTTGAAAATTTACACCTGGGCAAAACTATTCTGCATTGCAGAAGAGGCAAATTTTATCTATTGCAGACAGTATTTTAGTTGAGAAGTCTTGTTTGCCATCTCAAGTCTAAATCAGGGTTTCATAGAAACCACGGCTTCAAGTCCTGCCCCCCTGCCTAGCAACACTAGTATCCTAGTGTTGCTAGGGACATGGAGGGACTTGATGCAATTTGCGCCATCAAGCCCCGCCGTCATCCCCATTAAAGCTTAAAATTATTAATTAATTGTTAAGGGGGCAGGGCTTAATTACGTGATTTACATAAATGGCATCATTAAGTCCCACCCCCTCCATGCATCTATGGCTTCCTTCCAGGATCTCCCAGAGGAAAGCTGCTAAAAGTCGGCAGCCCTGGTCTAAATAACAGTAACAGTAAAGCTGGTCAGTATCTGTGTGCAATAAGCAAAGTATTTTCCCTGCATTCAGAGTGTAAAACTGATTTGACTCCCCATGAAGTTGAACATGGTTTTGCCTAGGTGTAACTTTCCTCCTATATCCCTCTTATTTTCATACTCTGGATCCAGTCCATAATTATTAATGTTATTAGTATAAAAAAATATGTAGATTTTTTTTTAAAAGCAACACAATCACAATTTGTAGCAGCATTTTCATGCCTATAGGGAAGCCTTTGCAAGGTTAAAGGTTATAGTATTGACCCCTGTATAGACTGTCAGTAGCTTCCTTTACTTCCTTGTGCGTGCACATTTGTAAAGCAGTTTATAGTGTGTTATAGTTTAGAGGTTTATAGGCTCACATAGATAGTTGCCAAAAACACAAACGTCTATTTTTGTTGGTATAAATATAAGACATTGGTGATTAAAAAACTTCATAATATTGGACCTGATCCAGATTTAAGTGGTAAATCAGTACATTAGCGCTGCATTGCGATTTCTGTTTGTGCTCTTTATATGTTAGAACCTACGTAGCTTGTTCGTTAGATCCTATTTGTTCTGTTTGCGCTCCAGACTTTCCTTATTGTTTAATTTTCTGCCATAAGATCAGTACAAAAATTTAATGAACAATAAATTAAATACATATCTCGAATGCATGGAGATTGGGATAGGCTTCCGTGCGGAGGCTGAATAACTCACGGAACACAGCATCAGACGACTGCATTTCAAAGCAGAAATATTGGTAGTAGCGTATATAAGTCACCTGCATTTCTTAATTCTGGTTCTGGCCCATTATCCTAATTCTGTATAGTTGTTACCTGAAATAACAGACATTCTGGAGGATTTAGAAATGAATATTTTTGGTATTTTGGTGCTTACCTGTTTTCAAATGTTTAATGTCTTCAGTTTCATTTATGTCAAATATCTTCACCTCCTTCACATAATCCTCTTTGAGCAACAGCTGCACAATCTGTTCCCCAATGAAACCACATCCACCTGTAACCAGGTATACCAGATCCTTTGCCATAATGATAAAAAGGATGAGCACTGTGTAAAAAGGAAAATACCAGTATACTGTATTAAAAGCATTTCCATATTATGGGGAGTATGATTGTTATGACTGTTACTCCGCTTTGAAAAAATGTTTTGTATAAGACGAAACGCGTCAGTGGGACTCCTTATGGTGCACTGTAACAGCTGACTGGATTTTAAACTTGTTAGCCTGAATCCATTTGCGGTCTCCAGTCCATAGGAGCTTAGGAATACGGATCACGTCCCACCATTGATGCGTCTCTGACCCTCTGCCCTGTGGAGAGCACTCGTGGCTCATTTGAACTCACCCAGCAGTGAGTACTCTTTCCAGTGAACAAACATTATACAGGAGGATCGGAAAGTTATGCTTTACTGCACGGCTTATCTCCGTTGCTAAGATTTCTTCCATTATTATTCCTACCTTGTATTACATCTCTACATTGAATTTATACTCCGGTTCACTGTCCAATAAGTTGAACTTCATTACCATCCTAAATACATATACTCACTCCTATTGAAGTGGTTACTTATATGACTGATTCTGCTATAAGAGTCAGCTTTTGCCGCTTTAATTCTTATATTGTATGTCTATTTTAGCGTTGCTTATATTAATTGTTACATAGTCATTTGTGTTATTAAAAGTATATTGTTTTACATGCTGCTTGGTTCAAGCCTTTATTCAAAACTGGTGAATATACTTTTACATTCTTCTTTAAGATAAGCACTGTGTTCAGTGGCAAATGCAGGATTTTGAAAGGGGAGTTTCCAGTGCATGTAATACATGTGGGGTATATTAACATAGCTGCAAACATTTGGAGCCCGAAAACGGGACAAATAAGCTCCGCTGTATCCCACCAAAGCTCTGCTCCCACCCCACCCCCACTGTCATGTCGCACAAGGCAAAAATTACCCCTAGCGTGTGAGTGTGTGTGTTAGGGAATTAGAACTGGATCCAGACTTAAGTAAGTGCTTGAAATGAGTTGCTCCTGGGCTAAACCATGTTGATTGCAGGGGAGTTATATTTCATCTGCTGCGTGTTAGGGAATTAGAACTGGATCCAGACTTAAGTAAATGCTTGAAATTAGTTGCTCCTGGGCTAAACCATGTTGATTGCATGGGAGTTATATTTCATCTGCTGCAAACACTTAGAGTTGAGAGGTGATGTTTCACATCCCAAGTCTTAATAACAGTGTGATAGTAAAGCTGGTCAGTATCTGTGTGCATTAAGCAATTTAAAGATATATCCCTGCATGCAAAGAATACAATTAACTTGACTTCCCCTGCAATCAACATGGTTTAGCCCAGGAGTAACTAATCTCAAGCACTTACTTAAGTCTGGATCCAGCCCATAGACTGTAATGCAGCAGAGGTTGATGTGAAGGACTGTTTAAAAATGTAAAGAGCTACTTTAATATGATGACACTGTTAAAAAATAAAACATATGTAAAATGACAATACTGACGATACAGTCCTACTATCTGACTGCCAGGACATGTAAGACATCCATTAACATTCTCTGTGAAAGCAGGACGTTTATAATGTAGATTTGAAAATAATAAAAAATGCTACATTAAGGAATTGCATTGGTTATTGCCTGTAACAAGTCCTGATATTTTTTTATAGGTGATTTATAAGTTACTTCTTTCACACACTAAAACAGTAGTTTTATATTAAAGGTATACATCTCATAGTAATAGCAGTATACAATGCATTAGTAGAGCACATTACACTATAGACCAGAGCTTGTGTCAATACATTAGGACTGTTGAATTTATTGTGACCCCTTCACCATCATCACCTTCCTCCCCTTTGCATCACAGGCCAGGACCATCTTCTTCTATATGAGTTTGCCTCATATGGCCGTTAAGCCACATCCCTTTCATGGAGCCACGCCCCTTTTTTTTTTAGATTTTTCACCTTTTTTTGCATATTTTTCAATATTTTTTTTTAAAATTTTCAATCTAAAAATTTCTGGGCAACCAGAAACCCCTCTGGGTGTGCCACTAGTGTTTTTTGTTGTAGTTTTTGTTTTCCCTGGGAAAGTGGGCCGGTCCTTCTACTCACAGTTGCTATTATTGCACCATAAAATCTTTGGTGTACTTTGTACACCTACTTTTCCTGTATATAAAATAACAGCTTTTAAAAGGTTCTCATAAAGCATTGAGAATATTTACACAAAGGCACTGTGCAGTATGCAAATTTCTTCTAAACCTCTGGTCACAAGTAGCAGCAAACCTTCATCTCAGCAATACCATGTTGAACTACAGGAAATAGTGCACACAGAGATGAGAGGTGCTGTCTCCTGCCTTAACTGTAAATTATAGTTTAATATTAATGTTGTTTAGTATTCTTGTGCTATCAGTAAAAACTAAATAATTATTTTATGATTAATTTATTATTTTAAGGTTATTATAGAATGAATGCTGACATTTATATTGTTACTAACCTGAGCTGGCGTTATTTTTATGTCGGGAGTGGAGTGTAAAACTCCGGTATTTAGGAAATATAATGAAGCGTCAGCCCGCTCTGAAAATAATGGCCCGGCGGACAACACAAATGTTTAAATGGATCGTCATTGAAACTTTAGTTTTCCATGGTTATCCATGGTTTGTAAATAGCTTTAACTTAATTTTCATGCGATAATGACCATTTTAAATAGAGCCTTTAGTCCAAATGGCAAAAAATGGACAATTAAGCTTTAAACTCTGACTTGACTAAAATTAGGTATTAAACAATAATCTAACCAGATGATGGCTAACACTGGCTAAACAATGTCTAACCAAATGATGGTTCTAATTGTAATACAATCAGATCTCTGAACAGTCTTGGTGTATGGATAAGCAGTCACAAGGCCATTATAGCCATTTCCAATAGTTACGGCCTTCCTTAAGTTTTCTGACACCTGTAACTGTAAGATGGCGGTGCAGAATTCTGGATCACTAAACCAAGAGAGGGCATGCCTTTATTGTGCTTTGGCTAATTGGTATTTTCAGCTATTGAGTGAAAGCACAGCTGTGTGTGAATACACAGTCATTACTGATTAATTATTTTATTACAATATTTTAGTAGTTATAGGCTTGAAAAAAATATATGATTCAATATCGGTCTTTTATTTCCTTAGAAATGAGTTTGATTACGCAGTGTCCTTACTCTGTAAATATGCAAAGAGCAAAATCATAACTTTAGAGGGATGTGGTTTGCCAGCACGATGGTCTTTTTTTAAAGGATCATCGTAAGGTAGCTGATTGTAGACTGCTGCCAATTGGCGTCAGTCTGCATTGTAGAAAGCGGTGGTGATGCGACTCCTGGAGTCGCGAGGAGTAATTCGTTGAAAAGTGTCTATAGCTAACCCTGCCCGTAGCCCTTTTCTAACCCTAACCCTTCCCACAGCCCTAACCTTCCATGCCCTGCGGCCTAACCCTAACCATCCATGCTCCGCAGCCTAACCCACACCATCCATGCCCCACAGCCTAACCCTAACCTTCCCCTTAAGCCCTAACCCTAACCTTAACCCACTGCAATCACCACAGCCTAAGCCTAATCTATTACCTGCTGCAACCTGTAGTAATTGGAAATGGGGAAATAGCAATTTTCTAGCAGGTGACTGTATAATAAATAGGGCCGTTCGTATCTGCAACTGCAGGCCCTTTATAGTTGTATACAATACCAGGTATTTCAGTGCATTATAAAGAAGTGTCCCTGAGATTATCTGAAGAGGTGGAGAGCATGTGTGGCCTAGAGACTAATCATATTACTCACATGGGGCCTGATCCAGACCTACGACCACATTCGACCGCGAGCGTAGCGTACGTTCGCCCGGGCGTATAAACTTTCACGCCCATAACACTCCCATTGATTGTACCTGCTTACGGCGGCTGAACCCTACCCTAAGATTTTCCAGCGTACGTGTGAATTTTCGTACCGATAAGCTGGTCGTACGGGGCTTAGCACGCCCATACTATACAATTTAAATGGCTATCCCCGCCTCTGTGTAGTAACTCGAGCGTCCAGACTATCGCCGTAAAAAACGCACGCCCCTTGGGCGAAAAATACGCTGAAAATTCGCTCGCTGTACGCTCATGTCCTTCGGTCGACCGGAAGTTGTCATACTGCACATGCGTATCGCGTTTTTTTCACGAATTTTCGCTTACGATCAGCGTACTATCGCTTGCGGCCGTAGGTCTGGATCAGGCCCATGGGACCAGAGTCACAGTTGGTGATGTATGATGTATGATAGCCTCCGCTGCAGAGGCTGTTGTATGGAACTGGTGATCCACAACCTCACATGTAGTAGTTCAGGGCACTCCCCTATGCATGTTTCCATAGTGCATGCTTCCCTCTCCTATGCCCTATGGAAAACCTTCCATGCAGAATACTGAATTGTACGTAAAGGCTTAACATTATAATTGAAATGCATATGCCCACCCCCCATGCATATCTCCTTCACGTGTGGGGGGGCTGATATCTGCACGGACCGCAGCATCGGTCGGCTGCACTCCGTTGCAAGGCTAATGGTACTGGGCAAGTGCAGTGCCATTTTCTAGCAGACTTCTGTATGCGGAGTCTGGAAGTCTGCCGGAGTTATTCATTGTGAACACGGCCCAGACTGTATGATGTGTTCCATTTCTATCACATATTCCCATAGAGACAATGGATGATTGAGAGTAGGAAGTAACAGGAAAATATGCATATATGAGAAATTATGTTGAACTACAGGAGGAACCTAATTAAAAACACACAAAGAGAATGATTTGAGAAATGATATGTTGTAGATCAACTCTAGATTTAAGCTTTAAGATAAAGCCATTCAGTATGTGATTTGAATAAACAAAATAATTCAGCATTTTCCCTGCATACAAAGCACAAAAATGAATTTGCATCTCTCGCATTGCAACATGATTCCAGATTTACACCTTTGAGCAGAGACAAGAGAGTAAATCATACATACATGTGATACTTGTAAATCTCTTACCTATGACGGAGCAGCTGTTTGTTATGCTGGACAGTATGTGTAGATTTTCACAATGATCAACTGAGTGTAAATCATGGGAAAGTCATGTGCATGTCTGACGTTTGCTCACCTTTATAATTGCAGAGCAATGCCTTTTGAATATGTGCCTGCTGTACCAAGGGAGTATCAAGCTCACAGTTTATTATCGTGTGCAGCCAGCCCAGAGATGACCCTTGACTGATGACTATAATTGTGGCAGCCGCCCTCAGTTTAGATTAGCTCTAGAAGTAGTTCTGCTTGTAGCAGAAATCAGTGTTTCTGTCTTACCTACGTATAAGTGAAGATGAATGATTGTCCTATTTCATTGTATATGGTGGCAAAAGATGAACAAATATATTTAAAGCACATGCTTAATTACAACAGAAAGATGCAGACATTTTATATATGGCAGGCCTAGGTAGTCTAGAAAAATAAAACCAGAATGTAAGCTGCTCAATCAATTTATTAAGTAAATGTTAAACAGGTGCATGAAAGGCAGGGGGTTAACCTGCTAGCCACAGAAACAAAGGGAAAAATTTCCCCAGCACACTGCCATAAACCGGTAACAAACTATACTGTTCTATCTGTGAAATAAAACACAGAAACCTTCGTTACGCATATTTGTACAAATATGAGATAAGCCACCAGCCACCGTCAAGGCCTTTCTGTATATGGTGGTCTTAACTCTAACAATGAGAGTCCCAGTATTGGGTCCCATATATATGTTTATAAATTGAGAGCCAACTTACCTAGAAGACACCCCTTAAAGTCTCCAAAATGGCTGCTGTGGATCAGCTCTCCCTGTCAGCAACTGATACCAGATATGCCCACAAACAGAATAAAACCAGAATGGAAGCTGCTCAATCAATTTATTAAGTAAATGTTAAACAGGTGCATGAAAGGCAGAGGGTTAACTTGCTAGCCACAGAAACAAAGGGAAAAATTGCCCCAGCACACTGCCATAAACCAGTAACAAACTATACTGTTCTATCTGTAAAATAAAACACAGAAATGTTCGTTATGCATATTTGTACAAATATGAGATAAGCCACCAGCCACCGTCAAGGCCTTTCTGTATATGGTGGTCCTAACTCTAACAATGAGAGTCCCAGTATTGGGTCCCATATATATGTTTATAAATTGAGAGCCAACTTACCTAGGAGACACCCCTTAAAGTCTCCAAAATGGCTATGCCATTTTGTGCCTTTAGTAGAAAAATACTAAAGGCACAGTAACAACATTACGGAAGGCATAGTGACAATAACATTTATAACATCAGAAACCCAGATTCATTAGCAGCAATTATAGGAGAATTAAACAGGGAAAGATACAGCAACACATTACCTCCCAGAAATTTTTCTGACACAGACTTGGGTCTCTATCACTAAACATCATGAGGATTATATACAGGACTAAAGGGGCTGGACGCTCATAGCAATCAAAGAAGAATGTGAGTCCATATTTATGCTTGTTATTCCAGTCCTGGTTCCTATAAATTCCAAACACAGGTGACACGGCCAGTGACAATAGCTGATGGCTCCTGAGATATTCCCACAAGGCCCGTTTGTTGATAATAACCCCCTTTAGGAGTTCTTCCTGAATAACTGGCCATAGAGTTGGAGAAGTTACGGTTATCTGATTGTAAACTGGTGTGGTGAGATTCCGGAAGTCAGCATCTCAGAGAGAGATAGCATTTCCTATCAAATATTACAACACAGACATTTATTGATTTAGGCAATCCTAAGATATTGAACATATATACATTGTAATTTTATTACGTCTTCAACACATAGTAGGTACAAAACATCTAGGATAATTTGCTGTAGTGGATGTCACTTATTATTCAAACGGTGAAGAAATTGTTACTTAATGCAAACTAACTCCATTGTAAAGCTCATATTGTAAACCTCCCCTGATTTTGTGTATATAATGTATATTGGCATTTATAGGAACCTCACAACAAAACTGGAAACTGACAGCACACAAATGCAGCATTTATAACGACATAGAGAATCCCTATAGAACCCTTTATAGTATGTGGCGTGGCGATAAGGCTTGAGAAAGGGGCATGGGAGGTGTTGGTGTCTGATCCTCAATTAAGCAACTAAGCCTAATTCTAGGTATGGAAGATAGCTGAATACAGTGCATGGCATTACCGATATCCCCCGCATGCAGCCAACCGATGCTGCGTTCCGCAGAAACTAACCTCTGCAAAGGGGACAGGGCTACTCACCATGCATTAGACATGCGCATGGTGGGTGGTGTTATGCACTTAATTCGTACATTAGGGGCCAATTTTAGCCCTTACATATGATCCTCTATTTCGCATGCATGGAGATGTGTGCAGAATAGTTAAGGTTGCCCCCTGCACTCTGATTCGCTATCCACACCTAGGAGGGAGGGGGGAGTGTTCTGCTCAGAAATTAATTAATCAGAAATTATGAAAATTAGCCTCCATGGCGAAGTATGGAATCAAAAACTAAATCTGGATCAGGCCCATTATGACTTGTATAGATCATAGGCTTTCGCCCATATATCACTGCCACATGCTGTTATCTAGAGCAGTAAGAGATATTTTTCCCTGTCTATATAAAAGTCTAGCCTGGCATATAGTCTTTTATTGGGTTGGTGGTGGCCTTAGCCGCATTGTTATCATTTCTGAGGTCTCAATAAGAAGAGCAGGAAGAGGTTAAGGAGATAAAATGCTGTCATGTCCAGAGCCTCCTCCCCAAGAACGGCTGTGTGAAGTCAAAGCAACGTGGTTTCAAAGGGGCACAGCACTAGATAGCTCTACCCAACATGGATTAGGTCACCCACAACATTTATTAGAGATTCCCGGCAATACTTTGTACACAACAGAGAGACACCTGTACTAATTAGTTTCCAGAGAAGTAGTGATCTGCAAGGAGGATTAAGTACAGGCAAATACATTAGACATCTAGCAGTATCCAGAGGGCACCCCAGGTCTCTTTGGGTATACACAAAAAGTGTGGGCTACAAATGGTGTAAGTGTAGGGTGGAACACTCTTGGAAGGGTAAGAGTCCAGGGGTGGGCCTTCAGCGATGAGGGGGAGCAAACCATTGTTTGTTTGGACTGCTTCTGGTCTAGTCTGCTCAGGTGAGTGGCATAATACTCACACTTTTCTCCTCTTGAGCTATATAGATCCAAAATGTATGCAACGTTCAGTTTCCTTTCTCAGGGAAGTAGTGTCTCTCATGAATCTCTCCCTCTTTGGAGATGTAGCGCTTCACACAGATATGCAAAGATAACATAGAAACACACTCCTCTAGTGTAATATGTTCATTAGTGAAGAATAACAATTCCCATCAGCATACTGCCCTCATATTTTAAGTCTCTTGGGCTGAATGCATATAAACAACTGTTTATTCAATATCCTGGAGAGCGTTCCCTTAATATCCAAGACAGGACTCCAATCTTTACAAGGATTTTTACATTTATTATCAAGAAAACATTGTTCAATAAAATTTCTAGATGGGTTTTTCATATAAAATCTTCGATATGAAGCCCCTATACGGCAGGGAACTCACGTTCATAGAGACATCTTTCAAGACAAAGTGGAGATATTGTGTAAAAAGGGCCCAATAATCACAGCAATAATCTACCACACAGTTCTGTATCTCTGCTTCAAATGGAGCGCTCTTGCCACACCGACACGTTTCAACTAACAAGCAGTCTTTTTCAAGGTGAGTCTAGTTAAACTGATGTTCTCTAAACTTGGCGGCCAACTGAACTTAGACAGGTCAATGATCAATGATCACACAGAGGGCTAAATATTTTATATCGGTAGGGTGACACTGAAATGGAAAGGCTTGCTGCGGGCTTTTGTTGCAATGGCAGAAAGATTTAGGGCCGTGGACCTACAACAGCTAAATTTATAATGAGAAACAGTTGAACCTCAGCTTGAGATCGGGGAGTGAAACAACAGAGTTTGTCAGAATGGCTAAAATACCATTGACATAGAGAGCTAGCTTAGTAGATGCTTATCTGTTCTCTGTGATTTAGGGGTTAAGTGGCATAAACCAAACCAGTGCCACCATGCAGAGAATGAAAATCAGGGGTTTTAGGTGACAACCCAGGATGGTACCGGCCCTGACTTGCCCACATGGGAAAATCTAATACCCCTTTTACATCACCATGAAATACCCGGGATTTTTGGCAAAATCCCGGGTATTTCGTGGAGATGTGAAAGGGGTACTTCTGGTGGACCCGGGAATTCAACCCGGGTAAAAAGAAAGGTTATTCCTGGGTCCGACACGGGTAGGGGTGCAGTGTGAAAGGTGCTACCCGAGTTTTTAAACCCGGGTAGCACCTAACGCACTTGATTGGTGCAATTTTTTTACTGTTGCCAAAGCAATGGTAAACCAATTACTCTGTCTGATGACGACAGGGCAGACCCGGGTCTCTGAATTTCCCGGGTCTGCCCTGCAGTGTGAAACGGGGTCTGTGACCCAGGGATCCTCTGCTGCACCGGCAATATCCCGGGTCTGTGAACCCAGGATATTGCCGGGGTGGTGATGTGAAAGGGGTATTATTTTGGAAAAGTGGGCCCAGACCCAAGGGCTTAACAACCATTTCATAAATAGTCAGTCAGTTCTATCAAACATCCACATTTGTAGAGAACAGAATGCAAGGCATCGTAAACTTTACTTTCTTATTAGGCAAGTTCCACACTTAGGGCTCCATTTATTAAGGTCAGTTTGGTCCAAATCAACTAGGATTGTGGGACTCGGGCTTGGGCAATTGCCGCATTCACTAAAAGCAAAGTACCAGGACTTCGCCATGGCGATTTTTTCTGTGTCAGACATAGCTATCGCCAGATTTACTAAGTGTCACTTCGTAAAATCTGAGATGACTTGCTATTAAAAAGCGCCATTTAAAAGTGCCTGGTGTGAGTGTCGTTTTTCAGAAAAGTGACACTCACTTTACCATTAAAACACATGTAAAACAGTTTTTACATGTGTTTTGACACTTTAAAAATGTAGAGCACAGCATGCATATAACCCTTAGCATGCAGTTGCATATAGTACTATAAGGCACAGCATGCAAATGTCATATTATAAGCCCTGATACAATTTACTGCCAGCATAGATGCCCCCATAAATGTCATTGGCAGCATAGATGCCCCATAAATGTCATTGGCACCATAGATGCCCCATAAATGTCATTGGTAGCATAGATGTCCCTTTATTTATTTTTTTTTATAATAATCGCAGCTAAAAGCGCCCTTAGTAAATGAGGCCCCTATACTCTTCCAACTCTCTTGAGCTGATCCAGAGTTGGAGCAATTTACACTTTAGTAATACTTATAAAACAAGGAAGATACAAATGTGAACTATGCAGACAAAATTAGAGCTCAGATGTTATCTATGCAGTGAAATGTAAATTATTGTCTTCTAAAGCTTATTATTAAAACTGCGAACACTTACGGACCCTCCAACATTCAGTCCCTCCCCATTTCATTAGGTACTGTACAAGATACTCTGGTCTTGAGCTTCCAACTGTCACTCAACTGGTTTTAATGAATTAACTGATGTTTGAAAAACATTTTTTCTCTCCAACAAAGGTGGTTACCATAGTAACTGACAGTTGGAAGCTCAGGAGCAGAGCATTTTGTACCTAATGGAATGGGTCATGTTGGATGGTCTGCACTTATATGTGCGATGACTCTTATGTAAATTTCAGAAGAGAACAGATTAGTGTGCACATTATTACAAATAATCTGCTAATAATGCAATTTTGGGATTAGATTTACTTAACTATGGGAAAGGAAAATTGGAGATGCTGCCCATAACAACCATTCAGATTTTTGCTCTCATTTTTCTATTACATACTAGAAAAATCAGCTGGAATCTGATTGGTTGGGAAACATATCCACTTTCCGTTTCCTGCAGCTTAGTAAACCTGTAGCCCTTAATATATAGCTAAAATAAAGACAAAAAACAATGAATAGTTATATATAATTACATAACATAGAGAAACTGTTTTGTGGTTACAACATGTTACAGTATGGTAAGTTAAACACACCTACTGGGCCAGGCAAATAAAATACAGAGTCCAAAGGTCTCATTTTCAGCTTGAATGCAGTACAGTGATATAACCATGAGAATTTACTAGCAGTATTATAGCTTCTCTCCAGTTATATTATATGTGAACCACACATTTATCAAAGTGTTAAAGCAATTCCTCCCATCCATAACTAAATAATCATATAAATAATTTACTGAGCAGAAGGCAAAACAAATTCCCTATTTCACAATGTATCCTCACACCGGATCTAGAATGAATAATGACAGGCAACTTACAGTTTGGGCAGGGCATTTAAATTGGACAGTATGGACTGGTTTGGCACCTTTGTACGTCTGAGCATTCCAGAAAGGTCAGGCAGGATAATGGGCCTGATCCTGAGCTACGGCCG
>WWET01000036.1:840006-856458 GCA_011038615.1 Limnodynastes dumerilii | reverse complement strand
GTTACGCTGAGCGCTACAGCGCTCAGTGTAACATCGTAGCTCTGGATCAGGCCCAATGACACAAGTCAGCTAAAGTCCACACGCAAGAGGGGAGTGTCATGGAGTGAGTGCAATCAGGCCCATAGATAAAACTATTATACTATCCTCTAATATCTATAGTGACAAATACTATTAACTATAAAAAAGCATCTAATCCATTTAAAATGATTAACCTTCTATTTATTTATAGTTAGAATGAGGTCACCTCCAATGTGCATTTTTCAAAGCCAATAAAACTATGAGGTATATTAAAGATATAGTATGTTTACCTCACATGTTTATTATGTAACCAAATGGAGCCTAAATATTAATGTACATATGCTTATTTCTGCCTTTTGCCTTGGAAAGTTGCTCCTTTTACACACAACTATTTACTGTCCTGTAATCACATTTTATAGCTGTCTTTACTGAATGTCAATTCGTACAACAGCCTGGTGTTTTATCTACCGTCTTTCCCCGAAAATAGGGTCTTATATTTTTTTTTACTTCAAAAAAGGTACTAGGGCTCATTTTCGAGGTAGGGATTGTTTTTTTTTTCCTCCTATTTTACTTCTTTCTTCTTTCCTTTCCCCCTTTCATTCTGTTTATTTATCCCCTCTTGTATTTAGGTTAGCAGTAAAGCACACTGTATGTTTTTTATTTCTCCCCTCTTGTATTTAGGTTAGCAGTGAAGCACATTGTATGTTTGTTTATTTCTCCCCTCTTGTATTTAGGTTAGCAGTAAAGCACACTGTATGTTTGTTTATTTATCCCCTCTTGTATTTAGGTTAGCAGTAAAGCACACTGTATGTTTGTTTATTTCTCCCCTCTTGTATTTAGGTTAGCAGTAAAGCACACTGTATGTTTGTTTTTTTCTCCCCTCTTGTATTTAGGTTAGCAGTGAAGCACACTGTAGGTTTTTTTTTTTTTAGTATAGGGGAGATAAAGCTTGGTGATGGGTCTGTGGTTGAATTAGACAGCTGAAGCTGGGGTTCAGCGCCAGCTAGACACATAAAAAGGCGCCTATTTGAGCACCACCAGTCCGCCCAAAGTATTTGTCAGCAGTATACCACAGCTGTGGAGGCAGAGCTCACTCACCGACGGATCCGAGAGGTAAGCTCGCAGTAACAGTGGACCAGGCGTACAGACGCTCACAGGCCAGGAAGCCTCGGTGCTCAGCGGAGTCAGGAGGCATTGCACGTGACTAGGGCTTATTTTCAGAGTAGGGCTTATATTTCAGGAAATATGAAAAATCAAGGTAGGGCTTATTTTATGACTAGGTCTTATTTTCGGGGAAAGAGGGTATATCTTCTGTAGCTCATTACTCTACTCTGTGTTAATAGTTATACATGTAGATTTGTGTTTTTACAACCTATCTTTGTACTGCTCTATCACAGAGAGAGCCAATCAGACACAACAGGAGCAGCCAAACCTGTTATTCCTTGCTAATGTGTTACAAGTGCCTAAGATAATAGCAAGAGGAACAATGTTGATAAATATGACAAAGAAAGGCTGTTTGAAGGGTTAGAAGAGAGGAGATTTTACTATCTCCTTATTTACAGCAAGCATAAGTTTAATGGCTAAAAGGAGAAGATATTTAACGTTTTCTGTAGCTATGTGCTAATTGCAGTAAGTGAAAACAAATGTCCATGTGTCTACTGCATATTGCCACCTGCTGTTTGTACTGTGGTGGGTGATCTTGCAACCAATAGAGGTTTGCAGGTTACTTACAAGCCCCTCAGTCAAAGCTTAGAGTAATACTAGGTGATTGTCCTTTCCTTAACAGCACAAATTAAAGCTGTTCTGTAATAGGCTCATTTGCAGGAAGGTGACTTTACCAATAATGGGCTACTGCAGTTAACTCTTTTCCCCCCTGTAACAAACCTTGGCTTGCAGGTAGTCACAGGTACATGTACCTCTTTTCTGGCCATTCAAAGAGTGAAAATATGGGGAGAAAAACTTATGTTATTCATCATAGATTTCATTCAGGGTGAAGGCCTATGGGCTGGATCCAGACTCATACCCTCCAACATTTTTTACTTAAAAATCGGTACATCTGGGGGGCGTGTCCATGAAGGGGTGTGGCTTTTCCAGAGAAGGAACGGGGCTTTAATCTCTTTATTTTTCACCTTGTTATATGAGCTTACTATCAAAAATCATTATGTCACTGCATCCCCTCAATATCCCCACTGTTTCTCCTGCCTCCTAATTCTGAAAAAAAAAAAAAAGAATTAAGAAAGAAAAGAAAAGAAAAATCTTTATTATAGAGAATACTTACCTGCCGCGTGCTCTTGCAGACTCCTCACACTGAAGCTGCTGTCACCCCA
Source organism: Limnodynastes dumerilii (assembly GCA_011038615.1). Taxonomy (NCBI): domain Eukaryota; kingdom Metazoa; phylum Chordata; class Amphibia; order Anura; family Limnodynastidae; genus Limnodynastes; species Limnodynastes dumerilii. The sequence goes on along the minus strand of WWET01000036.1, from coordinate 854,113 downwards.
TCAGCGTCAGTGCACAGACAGACCCGACCGCAGAGGATCCTAGCGCCTGACATTTTCTTTCTGTTTAGACCGCTTTCTTAACAGAAAGTGCCAGACGCCAGGATCCTCTGCGGCCTCTCTTGCGCCAGGGTAAGTATGGGGAGTTTTTTGGCTGACCACTGACTGTACCATTATCGATACAAGTTGGTACAGCCTCTTCTGCCGGTACAGACCGTAAAAAAAACGGTACTGTGCTGGCTAAATCGGTACAGTTGGAGGGTATGCAGACTTAAGTAAAGCTGGCCATACACTAGAGCGATTATCTCATCCAGCGTGTGGCTGCCGATAAACGGGACAATTTTCCCCTGCAGAAAGGTCCCGATATGGGCACCATACACTAGAAAAGGCTGGGGGCGAGAATCTCTGTTGGAGAGCCTGCAGCCAACCTATTGGGACACAGCGCTGCAGCCTGTCAGTGTGTGGGGCTCTGCAGCGCTCTGCCCTCTCTCCTTCTGTGTTAAATGTCTGTCCAGCAATCATTTTACACATAAAAAATCTGTAGAATCTAAAATACCCACACACTGCACTATTTTGCTAATGATAAACAATAATCAATCGGGAATTCCAATAGATGCGATAATCTGCTGGCGCCCATTTTAGGAAGATTATCGTGCTTTTCGGGAAAAATTCGGCACAATTAGTTACTTCTGGTTTAAACCAGGGGATTTGCAGGGGAGTCATTTCATCTGTTGCAAACAGTATTAGAATTGAGAGGTGATGTCCTATCCCAAGTCTAAATAACAGTGTGATAGTAAAGCTGGTCAGTATCTGTGTGCAGTAAGCAATTCAAAGATATATCCCTGCATGCAAAGAATACAATTAACTTTACTACCCCTGCAGTCAACATGGTTTAGCCCTGGAGTAACTAATTTCAAGCACTTACTTAAGTCTGTATCCAGCCCCATGTCATTAAGTTTTATTTGACCAATCCTACGGGAACACTGTCCTGCTTTGGCCTGAGACAATAATACTGCTTGCCATACAGGTACTGCCTTAGTGGCTTTCATATGTCCTCAGTAAACTGCAGACTGTAATGCTAGTTACAAAGTTTTTTTTTTGTTTTTTTTACAAGGACGATTTTACTACGGCCAATTCAGAGGTGCATGTTTCTAAAGAAACGCGTACCTCTAAATAGTAAATTTTAGCGGATACGCAAATTGCGCATCTGCTAAAACTCTGAATCAGGGCCTAGAAGTTCTTTGTTCTTTCTCTTTCAGTAAATTGAGGGGAGAGGGAGAAGAAGAGGGAGAGGGAGAGAGAGAGGGAGATGTTAAGAAATCAGGTGTTTCTCTCTTTCATCTTCTTGTTCTTCTGTACATACTGTATGTTGGAATGAAAAATGGAACCCTAACTGGAGAGGAAACTTACCGTTTATTGAAAAACATGTAGTCTTAGTAAAGTTACATAGGCTAGAATATATTTGCAATTCATTAAACTGATTTGATGGCAGGTAAGAAATAATATTTTGGTATTTTCTCTATTTTTGCTTTGTTTTAATTTACATTTGTTGTAAATTACATCCACTATAGATACTATTAGATGTAAGAAGTGATGTTTCCTAACCCAAGTCTAAAAAACAGTTTAATAAAAAGCTAGTCAGTATTGGATACAATAACCAAAGACAAAGTATTCTCTAATTAATTTAATTCCTCTGAAATCCAACACGGCGTATTTTTCCACCTGATTTCCTCTTATTTTCAAACTTTGGATTCTGTCCATGATTATTATTACATATTTTTCTACATAAAATAATAAACATTTCTATTTTTTTTCTGTCTTTCTGATTCATCTATACGGGTTACTATTTTTTCTTAGAAATACTGTTTCCGTAAGAATTGTGCCTCTTTTTAGGAGTCTGCAAACTTCAATATGCTGTCAATGGGCCTGATCCAGTGTTACGAAAATTCGCACGACGGGCGAATGCGAACGTACGCTCGGGCGTATCAACCTACACGCCCCTAGCACTCCCATAGTAAAGTCCCTGCTTACGGCGGCTATACCCTACACTGGGTACGACCGTCGGCCGTACGAAAATTCGCAGAAAATACGCTGAGAAAATACGCTAAGCACGCCCATACTGTACAATTTAAATGGCTAACCCTGCATCCCAGTAGTAAAACGGGCGCCCAGCCGACCATCGTAAAAAAAATACGCCCAGCGAGCGAAAAATACGCTAACGATACGCCCGCTATTCGCTCATGACGCTCGGGCGACCGGAAGCTGTCATACTGGGCATGCGCATTGCGAATTTTTTGCCAAAAATTCGCATACGCTCGTCGTACGCTCGCTTGCGAGCGTTGCTCTGGATCAGGCCCAATGTGCTGCACCAAAAGTATTATGCTAAACCGCACTGGGTTTGTGGTTCTATTTCTTGAAATAGATATACTAATACTCTATAATATTTATGTAAATCCCAAATTATATCTGAATACTTCAGACTTTGCTGATCTTTTATTTCCACTTGAGAAAATAAATAGCTGGACTTACATTCTTTCTACAGAGACTTATAGCCCTTTCAGATTGCTGCCCCGGCAATATCCCAGGTCTGTGAACCCGGCATATTGCCGCGTCAGCAGATGATCCCAGGGTCATAGACCCTGTTTCACATTGCAGGGCAGACCTGGGAAATTCCGGGACCCGGCTCTGCCCTGGCAGTAGTGTGAGTCATCACGCTTTGTGATTTGTTTATTGTTGCTCTGGCAACACTTGTTGCCAGGGCAATAGTAAACAAATTACAACAATCAAGTAGCTTCTGTGCTACCCGGGTTGAAAAACCAAGGTAGCACCTTTCACACTATACCCCCTACCTATGTCAGACCCGGGAATAACCCTTTTTTTAGTTCCGGGTCCAATTCCTGGGTCATTAGACCCGAATAGAGGCACCTGGACCCTTTCACACTCAGCCCTTACCCGGGATTTTGTGGCTTGTCCTGGCAAAAACCCGGGTTTTAAGGGCGGTGTCAAAGGGATAAAACACAGAGTATGGATTACCTCAAATATTGAAATATTCTGCTTTCCACCTCTATACAAGATGATTTCTGATTGGCAACCTAGACATAATTGCTTTAGCACCAACAATTTATTGAAGGTACCCTGGGGAATACTCATTGAAGCTGTTTATACCTGTTTAGAGTCACTCATTTTATACTTAACTTCTCTCAGTCTTTGCTACAGTTATATACTGTTTTGCCAAATAGATGTTCCAAATAACAGAAACACAACTTATAAGTTACAGTACATTTATTTTTCAGTGCATTATAAAAAAAATAGGTCCATCATATGTGTGGATTGCATGTGGGTGTCCCCACCAAAATCATACAAAACAAAAAAAAAACAAGTCAAACGCCCCACAGTGCTTATACATAAACAATAACGTAATTCAAGCAATTGCAGCAAATAGCATACATTGAAAACTTAACATACAGAGGATAAGTTAGTTGTGCACACTGATTTTGTTTAGAATGAAACTCTCTTTTGTCTTATGCCTTACTTATAAAAAAAGTTGCTTATAAAAATGTAACATTACAACAAATGAATATCAATCATTATGTACTAATACAAAATAATTGCTGTATACAAATAAACAAGCGTTTTCTCTGTTATGGAGCCAGGTTTACTAAGCAGTGGGTTTGGAAAAGTGGAGATTTTGCCTTAAGCAACCAATCAGATTCTAGATCTGACTTTCTTTTTACATACTAGAAAATGTCAGCTAAAATCTGATTGGTTGCTATGGGCAACATCTCCACGCAGCTTAGTAAATCTGGCTCTTGCATTCTTTTTTTTTTCTCAAGTAGATTTTGAGAGCAGATTTTTTTGCCATACATGGTTTCCATTGTTATATACCATATTTCTGGAGGCACGAGGCCAAACCAAATGTTTTCTTCATTTGAATAAAGCTAAGAAAGATGATTTCCAAACAAATGCCACTGATATTTGTATAGGATGCTGTGACAAATTTAATATAATTCAAATTTTATATATAAGGAAGTATAACTTTCATCTGATTACATGACTAGCTCCCTTTAACTTAATGCAAACTGGTGCATGTATAAAACAATGACTACTATTTTTATAATAATAATGAAGCAGATAATACAAACACACATCCGTAAGCAGTTTGTAAAGGTACTGCTTGAGGGTGATTTAATATTGACAGCAATAGAGCCCTAGAAAACTTATAAAAGGAGCAATAACCCCAGAAAACAATTGCTGTTCAGTATTAGGATCTACAACAGTATTAGTAATAAAAGGAACACAAATCTTTACATTATAATTCCTGCATATAAAGTAAACATTGCCTCTAGGTGATTTCAAGTTACCCATAAATTTGTTTTAAAGAGTTTTGCAAAGAAAGGAACTAAAAAAATACAGTACTGACAACACAGCATGAACCCCTAGAATGAACTTCAGCATGTAACTATGTAACTAAGGTGTATAATAGTAGTTTATAGTTATGCAGTATAGTATATTAAATAAAGAGCAAATAATAGGATCTACTGGACAAGCTCTTAAGTAACAAAGGCATCATTATAGATTAGAAGTGTTTTATTACAAAAAAGCACAAACTGTAACTGAAAAATAAAGAATCTGAAAGAGACAGCAGACAATTAGCTACATAAATATTATTATATTAAATCATTTGCTCACTGATATCACACTAATTATATAGGTTGAATTTTCAATGTTTGAGGGGCTTACGCTGAAGAGTGATAGCATGTTATTATGTTATTGTAGTGTAGCCTGTTTTGTGAGTCTGTAAACAAAATAATTATGCTGAAGGGGTTTTCATTTACAGAAGAAGCGTTCTTGTGAATGTCAACACTATTCCACAACTGCCATTGCAGCCTCTTAGACTGTCACCTGTGCTGGTGAAACTTATACAACCTAAGTACTATCAATGATCACCAGAGATTGCTTAAATCCAGACTTGTTGTACTATAACTCTCTTATACCTAGTGGTGATGGTGTACATGCTCTTTCCTATGAGTATTAGATAATAAATGGCACAGAAAAGGTACCAGCAACAGGTGGGAAATATATTCTCCAGTGATTTCTTTTCTGCTCATAGAAATATTTCAAGTGTTTCCTATTCAAATACATATATTTATTCATAAAGGAAGACAACAATGGTATTTTGGCTTTGTACAGTAAAAAGAGAGTCCAGATCTTGATTTGACATATTTAATATGTAGACTCTTGTGTTTTTAACATCTGTTGTTTTTTTCAGTACAGAACAGAAAATTACATAAAACTTTCAAGTTGTCATGGGTACAGCACCTCTTTGCACATTTACCTGTGCCACCTTTTTTATTTTGATAAATACTCTCTATTGTAGAAGACACGTGGCTGGATCCAAAATTGAGAGCAGATGCAGTGCCCTCCGTACAGCCCGTCTGCAAGCATAACCATACCTTAAATATTCTGCATGCGGAAGGGAACGTACAGAATGGTGGATCATACGTAAGGGCTTTGCAGACCCTCCAACATGACCCGTTCCATTAGGTACAAAATGCTCTACTATTGAGATTTCAACTGTCAGTTACTATGGCAACCACCTTTGTTGAAGAGAAAATGGTTTTTCAAACATCAGTTAATTAAAACCAGATGAGTGACAGTTGGAAGCTCAGGAGCGGAGTATTCTGTACCTAATGGAAGGGATCATGTTGGAGGGTATGGCTTTGTAATGCCCTGACTATACAATTACAATTTTAGATCCCACGCACCATGCATATCTCATAAGCATGGTGAGGGGGCCAGCCCCTCCGGTGTGGACGCTGAAGTCAATATGGAATTCTGGATCAGACAGATGCCAGCCAATGTAGAATTCCTTTGTACTACGAATGTGCACTACATACCGACAGGCTCTATCCATAGATATGGAAATAGCCTGTTGTTATAAAATCAGGATCAGGCCCGTGGTCACAAGATCAGATCTACATTCTCATTTCTGCTTAACCTGAATTTTTTCATTAAACCTATACATCAATTTAAAAAGAGAACAAGCTCATTTTTCACACATTATTTTTCTATTTCATTTTAATTAATATAAAAAGGAAGTTATTTTTTTACTTGACGGACAACAATGAAACTTTATTAATATGGCATAAACATTCAGCTCTGAACTGATGGAAAAGAAATGATAAATCTTCCAAAAAAATTAAGTCATGACTGGATGAAAAAAAATTATACATTAAAAGCCATAAGGAAAAGTAGGCAACATTTTTTTTTTATATTCTGTTTGCCAGGCTAAGTCAGCCCAAGAAGAGTCTTTTTATTCAGACTGAGTAGTGAATTCTGTCATTACAGCAAAATTATGCATACATAACATACAGTATTGTGTTAAGTATGAGACCTAAAAAACTAAATAGTGCTTTACAAAAGCGGTTTAACTGTAAAAATAGTGGTGACCTTCAAGGCCACTCTTATTGTATTTCCATAAAAAACACACACACAAAAACATATACTTTAAGAGGTTTCCATTTCAACTATTCTAATTAATAGGATTTTACATGCCCTCATACAGACTTTACTAGATAATTCACCCAGATATAGGGACTAATCCAGAATTAAGAAATACAGCAAAAAGTGGAAAATCTGCATCTGGACAAACCATGTTGCCATTTTACTTATATCAGTGCATGTTGCAGTTTTTGTTATTAGCTTTTGCTTAAAGCAGATAAATGCTTAAACTCTATAATAAACTAAGAACTCTAATTTTGGGGCTGATCCAGAGTTTGAGATTGTTACATTACCAGGGTTAACCGCACACCATGGCATGGAGTCTAACTTGGGTCTGGTCTTTACTGAGCCCCTGATAGTGGGGATATGCTTGTGTGGCAGGCAATCAGCAGGTCGTGGCCCCCAGTGGCAGCTTCAGGGATAACAAGGAGGGTATGGAAGTCCAACATCACACCAGGACTGGACATAACACAAATAGTCAATACAGGAGACAAGACTGGATCAGACCAACACTTAATAATTCCAGTACTAAACAGGATGGGGAAACAAATCAAGGACAGAAGAGCAGAATGGAACTAGATATGACGAGATATGATTGACAACTGGAACCCAGAATAGGGTTGTGTCAAGAACACAAACAACAGATTCCTGGAGAGGACTGGGACAGGTACTGGGAAAATAGGACTGGCACAGTGAGGCAAGTCCACAGGAGGATAATACAGATACCAGGGAACAGGGAACAGATACACAAAATCAGATAAAAGCAGAGGAAGCTAAATCCAAGGTCAAAGAGGTAAACACTCATGTAACAAATGTCAGAACATGGAAAGACAAAAACCCTGCAAACAGCAGGTATATCAGAATGAACACAAGGTAACAGAACAGCAGAACAGAGCATGAACTGGACAAGAATCCAGGGAGAGTTCTCCTTGCCAGGTATTTAAACACTGAACAGCCAATCAGAGCTGGAGAGACTCCCAGCTCTGGTTGGTCTAAATCCTGGCTGTTAGGCGCAAGCTAAGAGCTATTCATCATGAAAACACCTGGAGTAAAAGCTTGGGCTGTGCTGTTTACTCAGCAACCTGGCTGCTTAGCAACAACTATGATTACTGTCATCCAGCTTCCTGAGAGAGCAGTATCCTGGTTGCCTAGCAACAACCAGGATCTGATCAAGCAGCCAGGAAGGAGGTCTTGCAGCAGCACATAACAGAGAGTAACATCAAAACCGATGCAAGGATGACAAACCCTTTTGCAATGTGAGGAGGGCAGATTCATTGATCCAGAGCTCTGAGCGCTGCAGTAGTGGAGACCTGATGCTGGATCCCTACAGCATACTAAATACCGTACAAAATGCCACTATTCAGTTCTATTAGCACATTTTAAATTTCTTCTCATCACCTTCCACAGTTTAACCAGGTTTTGTTTAGGATCAGATTTGCTCTTGTTTGCTCTTGGTCTTAACTTTGGATCAGTTCCAAATAGGTTTATTTATCGTGAATTTCAATAGAATATTAATTGCAAAGAACAGAATAAAAAAATTTAATAAAATAAAAGTTTTATTTTAAAAAACCAAAAAAAAGGAATTATTTAGTAAAGGTACAAGGTGACATTTATAAAATACTAAATTAACTTATTCCAAAATGGAAACCCCATCAGTAAAGGCTCAGCCACCCAGTGGACAAATTATTAAGTGAATACCAAAAATATAGTCCAGGTTATACAAAAGAACTGTGTATTGCTTAGAGTCAGAGCATTACATCAAATAAAAATTGATTATATATATGGACATAGTGACTATAGTTATTATGATACTGATTATGGTTAGAAATGAACCCTTTTTATATTATGTATTATTAATGGTTGTACAAATGAGATAATATGTACGGCAACATTATATAACTTATTAAAACGATAATGATTGCTTCAAAGCATTTAAAAAAAACCCATTAAATTAGTAAGCCTGACTATTATTGTTATTATTATTTGCCATCATAATCACATTGGGCGAGATTCAGACTTCTGTCACTTCAGTGTATGAAGATCTATAGGGGAGGTCACTTCTTTCACACATACAAACTTATGATCCATGACCTCTACCTTATTTCCAAGTAGCCCAAATTGGGGACGGATCTGAAGTCTAGATAGTACAGAACATGCTAAACATGCTCTTCCAGTTTGAAAGTCTAGATCCTTTGAAGGATTTTGTGGCATGTATGCATGCACAATCACAAAATGCAGGCGTTTTCCCATCCTTGCTATGGGATAACTATCCCATTGAAATGAAACTCTGAAGATGCAATGAAAATGTTTGAATTTATATTTTTCTCTAAAACTGTCTCTAATGGTCATTATGAAATACCATGTCATCATATATATATCAAGGCCCAGACAAGCAATCTTTCACATTTCTATGCTACTAATGTGGGGTTTCAATAAATCACTTTTTATTCTGAAATACTAAAAAAAAGAATTCTTCTATACAACAATGGCCAAAGAATGAGTTAATGAAAATGTCATTGCATTCACTATTTTGGTTTTTTTTTTCTAATAAATTAGCATTGCCAAAACAAATATGTGAATTTTCAAGTGGATTATTGATTAACCTACAAATAGCTTTCCACTTTTTAGTGCAGATTCAACAATCACAGCAAATGTTGTTTGCCAAGAGCTACGATGCACTGGGACATTATAACTGTTAGATAAACTTTTTAGTTTGCTTTTTTGAAATGTTATTAAGTGTTCCTAAACAACTTTATTAAAATTAAAGAATCCATAACTTTTTTTTTGCATTAATAAATGTATATTGTTGGGGCTTTTAATAGGTTAACATTTGTCATGTATTTAGACTATACATTTTTTTTACAGAATAAAATAGACGTATGTGTTTTTTCTTGCTTCTTTATAAGTAATTACAATAAGAATTAATTAACCTTTGAATGTTTTTAAAATTCCTCCCAGGAACAATCCATTATGCTAGATAAGGGGTTTATATGACTAAAGAGTAGCAATAATGTATGTGATTATCTAAAACACTTCTTGTTAATAAAACTATAAAAACATTTTCTAGTATACCAGTTACAAAATTTCTTTGAAGGGAACAATATATATTGTGAATTATTTTTCCTATACAACTGTTTCCAAATTAGTGTGGTAACATTTAAAGATTGAGAAATTATATTTTAGTTGTTGAGAAAATTGCATCTGGAACTGTTCAAAGTTCACATTGTTCTTATTTTCATGACATGTGGCATAAATATAAAAAATATATATGCATTATAAGGTCACTTGTCTTGTGACTTGGGACTTTGCTTCTTCAAACGAACATATTGTCTTACACAAATTATAACCTTGACATTCATATATATTACAAAATAAAGCTAGTGGGTGTTCATATATTTGACTCATCCAGTAAATAGCTGAACAAATAATGTTAAAAGTAACATTTTTAGGAAGACTTGATTTAAAAATGAAACATCGATTCAAACTATAATTAGGAAACTTGCAGTACATTAAAGTATCTGGTTCCCATTATAATGACTTGCTCTGATATGCCATAACATTTGTAAAGCTCTAACAATTCATCTTTCTGCAATAAGAAAATACTTTGGCTTTAATCTGTGGGTTGGAGATTTGTGATTTCACAATGAGACATAAGGTCCATGCTATCAGTTCTGACTTGATTCACTGTCATCCAGCAGTGATGAAAAGATATCCAGCGTTTGATATCTTCTTTGCAATTGACGTTTCTGTCTTATGTTTTTATTAGTAATAGAGCTTAAAATGTCCTGTCCAGAGCCTGGCTCCACAAAAGCAAGCGTATCTGGGGAAGAAGAACATTTGCATGTTAAGAAACGCATAGTGTATAGTATTATTGTAATATTTAAAAGGACAAAGGTACATTTATATGTAATGTAACTTAATTCTCTACAAGGCTGACAGCATTATGGCACATTGGTCAGCAGTGCTCCACAACATTGGTATATAGATTTGGATTAGATTCCTAACAATGCTCTATCTGTGAAGAGTTTCTATGTTCTCCCATTTTTTGTGTAGATATCTTCTAGGTGACATCTTTACAACATAGTTTATTTTTAATTAATGGAAGAAAAGAGAAGACGCTTTATAGAGCAATTAAACATCTTTAATAAAAGGCTTCATTCACATAAAAGTTTATGCATGCCAAAAAGTGAACATGTAATAGACAGTAAATCAATCATAGCACATCACCATATGTGAGTCACCAACTATTACCACTGCTCTTAAATAGGAAATATATGGCAGAACCTTACACATTTCATCAGAAGTACTTCATCACAGGGTGGTTGTTGGAAACTAACGGGGGGGTTAAATAGGCAACTTAAAACCTAAAAGCCAATTAGAGGTTGAGAATGGAGTGTATGGATAAAGTAACAAGTATAGAATTGACCTACAGTGTACAAAATAATGGTTGTTCAAATCAATGTATAAGTTAATGCAAACAGGTGCATGAAACGCAGAGGTACTCTGCTATAACAGAAACAAAGGCAAGCAGCAATTGAGAGGGGCTGCTTGTCTACAGCACCTATTTTGGAGGCTTTAAGGGGTGTCTCCTGAGTTTGGCTCTCAATTTAAAAACATATATATGACCCAATATATGGACTCTCATTGTTAGAGGCCTTGACGGTGGCTGGTGGCTTATCATATATGCAAATGTTTCTGCATTTTATTTTACAGATTGAATAGTATAGTTTGTTACTAGTGTTGCTGGGGCAATTTCTTTCCTTTGTTTTTAGTAAGGTAGAATTGACCTAGAAAATGTAATCAGCCAATCAATAAATGCATTTTATGGCCGGCATCCTCATTTCCAATTTCTCCTCATTTGCATCCATTTAGATTAAACTTCTCTGTCTTTACGTTCTGTGTATAAACACAACTAGTTGACAGATGATAGGAGTCTTCCAGAATGCTGGTGGTACTCCCATATGGTGACGTGTGTTATGATAGATATGAATCTGTTTTACATGTCTGCTGCTATGAATTTTCTCTTCGATGTGTCCACATTCCATACTCAAACGCTCTACATCAGGTCCATTCATTCTATATATTATATGTTACTCACCATGTATTCCTATCATGTGCTCCAAAATTAATACTCTCTCGGCTAAAATTTTCAACGCTTCCCTAAGTTGTTGTACAGATTCTCCCTGTGAGAGGAATTGCTGTGTTAGTAAATCATGTTCTGGAGAGAAAGTTACATTACAAAAAAAGACAGCAATTGGAAGCAGACACAAGGAGTTCTTCGACTTATTAGGGAACAGCGAGAGCTAATAATGAAGAAAATGTGCACCCTGGAAATAACAATGTTGGACTGTAGGGGGAGACAAATTAAAACCGTGCATACAGCTGAGAGGTGGTATATCCTAGATCAACTCTAAACTTAGGTTAAATATCGACTGTTTTTTTTGTATGAAAATAAAAAAGAAAATTAGTTTCCACCCTAACATGGCAACATGGTTTCTACAAGTACAGAGTTCTTTTAGCATCTACTCTCAAGTCTGGACACCCTTATGCCACTTTCAAATCACCACCTCGGCCGCATTATTGATGGAGCTTTTCGGTGTAAAAATAACAAAAAAATGGATGGGTCCTTTAAAACACTGCAGGGTAGACTTGGGAAATTCCTGGTCCCGGGTCTGCCCTGACAGTATTAATGGCTGCGCGCCGTCCTGGAGATAGATTTGTTCACTGTTTCCATAGCAATCTATCCAATCAGGGGTGTTAGGTGAGACCATCACTTTTCACATTACCACTAACTGGGGTCAGGTATAGGAAAACTCTTCTACCCAGGCAACACGCAGGTTTTTAGCCAAAAACCTGGGTTTTTAGTGGTGAAATGTAAGGGGTATTATAGGTTCTGAATCATGTCTATTTTGAAAAGGGAATTGACGTTTTTACTGAACAATGTAACTAGTTTGAACTAAGTTGAGGTTAAGAAGCTATTAAATATGGTTCTTACTTCTTCTCCTTTATGTCCATCTTCTCCTTTTATGCCAGGTTCTCCCTTGTGATAGAAACAACAATATAATAAATATACATTGGAGAGGATATATAGGTTTTATTTTGTATGATAGAATTTAATAGATTCATATTACATAATGTATTGTTGTTTTTAACAAATTACTTTTTAACATACAGTGGTAGCAACATATATTCTGGAAATCCCAAAAGGCATTGTTAGGGCTGCCCCTTATGGTCCATGCTGGCATGACCATTCTCTTTCCCAAACAAGCCATGAGGGTGTTAAGCTTTTAAATATGACAACTGTTAAAAAAAAAATATGCACACGGCTACTTACAGGAGGACCCCTAAGGCCTTGCTCTCCTGGTACACCTGGTTTTCCCTGGTGACAATAACAGAAAGTAAATGTTTATATACAACAGGAAGATAATTACTAATCCAACATATTTTTGAGAATGCAATATATTGAATGCTGCAATATTGATTAATATACATATAGGAGATCAGTGTTATTTATTTGTATGTGGTATTTTTGTATACAATATTATCCCTCAGAGCAGTTATGTTAGACATTTAATGGTATAATATAAACATTGCAAATATAATTATAAATGAACAAAACTGTGTAAGTAATTTAAGTCACTCACTTTGTCCCCTATGTCACCTTTCTGACCCTTTTCTCCTGGTTGGCCGGGCAGTCCTGGCTTACCCTGTAAAATGTATTTAAATAAAATGAAATTCCAGTTTCAAGTAAAACAACTAAATTCAATTCCTGCATCTAAGAGAAAAATGGCCTATAGGGAAATTCATGGCTGTATCAGTATGCAGGTCCAACACAATGCATGATCCATTATACTGTAATAGAGGGAAGATGTCATTTAAATGCTTTAATACACAGCATACAACTAAAACTATTAAGATTGAAAACAAGTACAAGTATTAGGGAACAGAGAAAGATGTCAGTACAGAGATATCTGGACAGTACACAAATACATACCAGGCACATTAACTTACATTTGTATACATACAAAAGGATAGGCCAGAATTCAATTTATAATAATTTTGTTTTATTTACGCAATTTTTTGTTTATAAAGAATATAACTGAAGACTGTATTCTGCACTTATTAAGAGCAAGAGCCAGAATCAGACTGTTGTAAAACTATTCTAGCCAATGTTTGGAAGGGAAAGTAATCATTTAAAGCACATCAGTATTAAAAGTGTTCAAAATATTTAAAACATCTAACTTTTCTCAATTTTATGTGTATTTTCCTTTAGAAGTCACTCAAATAAACCTGACAACACGGTTGCAATCTCTGGCTAGAAAGTCTGGCTTCCGAAAAAGGGATATTCGAAAGTTACTATTCGAATGTCCCTTTTTCCGATACTTACACTTTTTGAAATTTTTTTTTTATGAATGGCTGAGTATGCTGGTTCCCTTTTGGAAAGAAGAGATCACTCCGTTGCACCTCCACCGCCGCTCTCCGGACCGAGGGGACAGGTGATTCAACTCTTTCTGCGGGGTTAGGGTCAGGCTTTAGGGGAGGGAGGGTTAGGGTCAGGCTGTAGGGGAGGGAGGGTTAGGGTCAGGCTGTGGGAGATGGTAGGTTAGGG
>WWET01000036.1:809313-837777 GCA_011038615.1 Limnodynastes dumerilii | reverse complement strand
CATAGTATAGTACTTACTTTCCTTCTCTGAATTTGGCTGTAAAGAATACAAAACTCCCTCAGGAAATGAGACTGGAATGGCAGGAGGTCCAGGTGGCCCCGGTGGTCCTGGTGGCCCTTCCAGTTTCGCATAGCATAGTACTTACTTTCCTTCTCTGAATTTGGCTGTAAAGAATACAAAACTCCCTCAGGAAATGAGACTGGAATGGCAGGAGGTCCAGGTGGCCCCGGTGGTCCTGGTGGCCCTTGAATTCCAGTTTCTCCTGAAGATCCCTTTGGTCCTCGAGGTCCCATGGGCCCTGGTATGAAAAAAAACCCAAAATAAATACATTTGTTTTCTGGAGGAGTTTTATTTATTTATTTTTTGTATTTATATTTTATTGCTGCAAATAATTTTCCTACAAGGTCCTAGCAGGGTGTCCTTGATCCATCTCAGCACATTTTTTTTAGGGTCTGGATAACTTGTGACCAGATCCGCTTTCCGTACATGCGGGGGTCTGTCCGTCCGCAGAAGAAAGGGAGGGAACTCTCCCTGTCACTCCCCTCTCACTTGCAGATATTGTGTGACTTATAGATGTGACACTTTGTAATGTTCCTAAAATACCGCCATGCTGCTGGATTTGTTGTGAAAGCATGCTAATATGCTCTTGTGCCATGTTGTCAGTCATTTACGAAAAGTTGCAATTCCAACAGTAACAGCTAGGTGGCCAGTTTATCGTAGCATAGAGAAGCCTTAAGTTACACATCAGCGGTCATAAATAATCCTTCCCTAACTGTACAATTTAAATGCTTACCTGAGCTAGGGGAAGCACAGCCCCTTTCCTCGGAATATCCATTATACTAAGTACCGTGCTATAGAAGTTACATGTGTAAAATGTAAATCGCCCTCATCTCAAAACAGTTTTCATGCGTCAGTGGGGTGCCGGACACATGTCTGAAACTGGCCCTTGGAGTCCACAAATGCATTTGCGACAATACCTTAGTGTAAAGAACTTATACAGTAGATCGAAATAGAGCCTCTTCTGCTAAATAAAATGGAATGTATGTCTCACATTCACATCTGTGAAAAACCTGACCAATCCAGCAGTGAAATTGATAACATATATAAGGTCTCATTTACAGTTGGCACATGAACTGAACATACTGTATTCAAAAAGATGTAAGCAGTACACCAAAAGCCATATGTTAGATATTCAAGTGTTATGTAGCTGCTCAGCAGCCTTAACAGTAGATGCTAACATTACCCTTGACTTATATCAGATGGTAAGGTCAGTATGGAAGAAGCAACTCAGACCTGATTGTGGTGGAGGCTGGCCTGCCCATCCCTATAAAATCTCCATAGAAGAAAGCCAATGCTTGTCTATGACACCCAAATCTAGACCTGAATACATTTTGTATGTGCATGCATTGTATATATGGATGGATTTAGGAGTGAGGCCATCGCAAGACCCAAAAAAACCATCTTGCCTTTATAATATGATCCTCTTTGGTTTCACATCTCAGAACCAGAGTCTGTGACGAGTTAGGGAATCTCTGATGCAGGACTAAGGGTGAGAACCAGATCTACTAGGAAACACACACCTGCATCTGTGCTCCATTTATGTCACCAAGCCTGGCTGTCCTCCAGCATATGGTGCGCCTAGGTTAATCTTCAGGTGTTTTGAAGCTGCTACAAGTCCCATCATGCTTTGCAAGGCATTAGCTAAGTCTATGCTGTTATAGCCTGCTAAGAATTGTAGTTTTAAAACTCATGGAGTGCCAAAGTTGCAACCTATAACAAGAAACTTTACTATTTGCTGGTAAAAAAAACTGTCAAAAACTAAAGACACTAAATTAAAAGATCATTATTTTTTTTAAATTCAAGATTAATTTAGCTCTGCGAATCTAATCTAATATACTTTGTTTTATTTTGCATGAATTGTACATCTTAGCTTCTTTTTTGTGTAACTCTCATACTGCTCTTGAAGATCAAGTTGTTGGTTTAATAAACATAAATTTCTGATAGATAAGTAATCATTTAAATGATTATAAAGTAATTTAAGGTACAGGAAAAAACAATAGGAAACAATGTACCGTTAACATGGTGATTGATATTAATAATATTAAGGACCATTATAATCATGTATACAGATGGTTTGAGACATAAAACTGCAGCTGGTCTAGATGCTGCCTGCATCCATTAAAGGGGATCACATGTGGCCCTCATTACCGAAACAATTTACTAAGATCAATTTCCTGTTGTCACAGAGACAGCATGTTACTCTCACAGTCCATAGAATGTCACAAATTAATCTGTGATTGGAATCTTCACCCACATTATGAGAACGCTACATGATCTCATATGTAATATATAATGCTTTTATAAAAGGTGCATCCCTCTTCTGGTGTCAAGGGCTACTTGAAAAGCACCGAAATACAATTTTAGCCAGTAGAGCAGTCAGTAGTATTTTATACATAACTTAGGAAGTGATTTAGAAACTGGAGTGGAAGTCCCAGGGGTAGAAGAAAATAGCCCTAATTTTCTGTTATGTGGTTGATATCTAAAAGTGCACCTGTGATTCACATTGTGATCTCAGTGATGTTACCGTTCCTAGCTGCATTCTCAAGGCAAATTGGTTCAATCAACAAAATGGATGCCTAATCTTGGTGAACTTGAAGCACTCTTGAACTAAAATAATACAATAAACAATATAAACTATAACAAAAAACAGTTCTATAGCTGAGGCTGATTCAAATGTTACTATTGTTAATGGATTAATAAAAATCAAAAACTAGAAAACTGGCACCTAAAAACCTACTTATAAGTCCCACTATGGCATAGTGAAGTTTATTGACCAGAAAACCATATATAAGACCATATTATAGGATCCAATTCTAATACAACTGGATTATACAGCAACAAA
The DNA here is from genome assembly GCA_011038615.1 of Limnodynastes dumerilii. Lineage (NCBI taxonomy): Eukaryota > Metazoa > Chordata > Amphibia > Anura > Limnodynastidae > Limnodynastes > Limnodynastes dumerilii. The sequence goes on along the minus strand of WWET01000036.1, from coordinate 834,875 downwards.
TGCGTAGGCATCCACAATGACAGGGACGCGATATCCATGCATCTGTGCAGTCACACAACTGACCCCTTCCCTTGTACAACAGACATCTAATAGCCAGGGCCTGCAATAAGGTTTCTGACTCCTGCAAACATAAAATGGTGGTGGCTCAGAAGTCTGAATGGGTATGCACAGGTAGGGAGCATCCAGGGCTGTCACATATAGGTGGAGAGTTGCAGACCTGCAGATATGATTCACAGCGGACCAATGCCAGTAACCTCGGCCCGCTGATGTGTAGTCTAGTACAGCTCTCCAGCAGCAAGTAACAGCTATAAGGTACCGCCGATACCCACTGATAGAGAATTTTGTCTCCATGCCCGGGAAAAAACTCCCAGCAGCCCCCACCTCCCCGATGGCGGCCCTGAACACAGCTACAGTATGTATAAATAAGTCTCACTCACTTGCAATTCTAACCCTGCTCATCTGTTGAGAGCTTACGTTATTTCTCTGAAGTCTGAATTGGTCACAATGGGCCTGATCCCGACTTTTTTACCTAAGCAAGCGTACCTGATTTAGGCACTACTAAGTATAATGCACTCCCCTCTCATGTACGTAACTTAGCTGACTAACGTGTTCAGAACCCTGCTTTAACTTTTCCTTGTGTATCTCTGGTCATACATAATGCATTGTCGAATGTAAGTGCCTAACCCCGCCCATACTGTACAATTCAAATGCCTCCCCCCAACCACAATGCGTGTAATCGGCTTCCATAGGGATGTCACACACTATTGCTATTGCCGGAGGTGAGTAAACTCTTTCTGCGGGGTTAGGGTCAGGCTGTAGGGGAGGGAGGGTTGGGTCAGGCTACAGGAAATGGTGGCTTAGGGTCAGGCTGCAAGTAAGGGAGGGTTAAGGTCAGGCTGCCAGGAAGGAGGGTTAGGGTTAGGGTAGTGAGAGGGGAGGGTTAGGGTAAGAATTAGGGGAAGTAGTGGGGGACTTTTTTTACACTTTTTGGAGCACCAAAAGCTTGGTGCTCCGTGGATTGATTGCTATGCCTCCTCGAGGCATATACAATCGAAATCCCAGCCCAACTGGCTGGGAGGAATCAGGTTTTTCGAAAATGAGACTTTCGGACCGGAGCCCCACACCCATTTATAGCATTAAACTATCAAAAGATCAGTTGTCTGTTACCTGGGGGGCCAACAGGTCCTATTTCTCCTGCTTCTCCTGGGTCTCCTTTTGGTCCTGGTAAACCAATAGGTCCTGTTGACCCAGGTGGTCCTGGGATTCCTGGCAACCCTACAAAAAAAAAAACACAAGTGAGAAAATATAAAACCAGGTTTAGAATTTAGTGAGTGTTATTTATTATTAAGCAAAAAATGTGCATAGCATGTTAAAATATATTTTGTTCTATTGTATTGTATTATAATCTAATAGGTCAAGAGAAGCACTTGGATAAGGTGACGTAGGGAGTATGAGTGTAAGCACTGCTGTGGTACTGCTTTCAAGTGCCCCAATAGCACTTGGTGGTATAGTAGAATTGGTGAGGGAGAAAGCAGAAATGAGGGCAATCGCTACCTATGGGAATAATTAATGATGTTGTGGGAGTGTATGAAGGTGGTGGAGTAGGAGATGGGAGGAGGCGGATGAGAAGAAGGTATATGATGAAATCAAGAAAGGGGGCCATGGGGCAATGGGTACTGGATGGGAGGGGGGTTGGGACAGGAGGAACCAGCTGAAAGGTAGGCTGTCGTGGTCACAGAAAATGAGTAAAACCCAGAAAAATGAGTAAGTAAACAGAGGTGTTAAAGTTCTGTAATTTGCATAGATGGAAGAGAATCTCAGTAGTTCAATAGTCTGCAGTATCCATTAATGGGTATGGCCCCGGTGTGTTGGCCAGATTAACAAAGAAGCCAGTGTCGGGGGTGTAAAGCAGCAAGTATAGAGAAGAGGGCAAGATAAGAGTGGACACTAATACCTAGGTAAAACACTAATACCTAGGTAAAACAGTCAGTTAAGTATAAAGATGCGCTCACATATTGTGTACTTGCATTATGGCTTATTGTAATACAGCTGCCAGGGATCACGGCGGATCAGCAGGTGGGTGAGGAAGACAACAGTCACCGGTGCCTGGAGATACCACAGGTGCTTCTGCAGAGTCATCCAAGTGTTGCTCAGAGTCTTCGTTCCCTCCAGTGGATTGAATGCTGGATCCTTGGTGTTGCAGGCTGTTGTTGGCGGGGCTGTGTCTAGAGTGCTGATAGTGTGTGCTGGCAGGTTGCACGGTGTTCATCTCCTTTTTTCAGTTTAGTCTGCAGTGTTGTTGAATGTTCAAAGGGATCCTCCGTTCCCAAAGGTCTAGTGGTTGGAGTGTCTTGAGAGCAGTAATCAAGTATCGCTGGCGCAGCTTAGAATGAATTCAACCCCCCCCCCCCTTTCCGGCACCCATCAGCTAATTCCCAGGTCCAAGTTCCTCTACCACAGCCAGCCAACCCATCCAAAGTTAATCTAGTTGCTCATCCGGCACACATCAGTCAATTCCCAGGTCTGAGACCTGCTCCTGAGAAACTCCAACCACAGGAACTTTCAGCACGGAGGATCCTTTGAACATCCGCAGACTAAAAGAAAAAAAGTAGTTCAACACCATACAACCTGCCAGCACAAACTATCAGCAATCTAGACACAGCTCTGCCAACAGCAGCCCTCCACGCCAAGGATCCAGCACTCAGTCCATAGGAGAGAAAGAAGACTCCGAGCCACACCAGGATTACTCTGCGGAAGCACCCATGGTGGGTCAGGCTGTGGGAAAGGAAGGGTTAGGGTAAGGATTAGGGAACAGGATGGGGTTAGATTTATACTTACCATTCAGAGCACCGTCTTTGGTGCTCCAGGGATCAATTGCTTTGGCTCTTCGAGGCAAACACAATCGATTTCCCAGCTAGTAAATATGGTTTTACTTAGCAAACAGTATACCTCTATATTGTGGGCATGAGCCATTATGATCATGATGTCTTCTGAAATGAGTTTATATGTTCTTCCTGTAATGTCATTAGTTTCAAAAGATTCTAGGCTCTAGTATTGTGAACTTTAGTGGAAACCCCACATTGTAGTGTCTCAGAGCTATAGGGGAATCCTAGCCATAGGACAGTCAGCACTAAGGATGAATTTCTTAGGTACACCTAGCGCTATTACTGATAGTACTAAGGGTCTACCCACACAACTGGGGTGGGGGATGTGGAATAACTTTGCAGAAAATCTAACCTCACACCATTGGTGACTTTTGATATGAGGTACAAATACATGACAGAGACCAAATAAAAGTAATAAAAATATGGGTTTGGACATTAAAATAACCTGACAGAAAGGTGTTTTGTTTTGTTTTAATAGCCACTGTGTTGTTATATATTGCAGATCATATTTAAATGTGATATACATACTTTTTTAGTTAAATTACACATGTAACAAGTAAACTATCACAAGAACATAATTTTTTACCTGTTGTCTTTTTTTCTTCTATATTATCTAGTTTGGATCCTGTTTAAAGCAATATAATACAATGTTAATTTTCTTTACTTATTACAGAATTCATTTCAAATAATTAACACAATAGTAATGGACGAGTGGTTATTACAGTATACTATGTTCCCCAAAAAATTGGTTGTATAACAGAAACAGTGTACATATTATGTGTACCTTGTGTATCTATTTGTCACATGACATGCGACAACGTGACTCTACTTTCTTTGACTTGTACTGATGTCATATGTTACTGTATGTCAGGGGTGGCCAAACCCGGACCTCAAGCACCCCCAACAGTGCACGTTTTCCAGGTCTCCTCAGATAGTCAGAGCTGAGATAATCACTACCACCTGTAGATCTTTAATAATGTTTCAGTCAGTAATGAACACACCTGTGCCCTAACAAGGAGACCTGGAAAACATGCACTGTTGGTTGTGCTTGAGGCCCGGGTTTGGCCACCCCTGCTGTAGGTATACAGAACAATAATTATGGTCTATACTTTTGGTATGGCAGTTTTATAAAAATAAAATGTATCATTTACATGTAAAATACATTACATGGTTTTATCCAACACAGATTTTTTTTTCTTAGTTTTTTTTTATGTAAGTGGGATATTCAGTAATCCAAAGTGATGAACTGGCACAAAAACGTTGTTTCGACTGCATTGCAGCAGTGGGTCTACTCCACGGAGAAATCGGCAGAGAACATTACACGATACTGGTGTATATCTAGTGGTCCGGGTACCCCTGGCAGAAAGCCTCTACAGCGATGGTGGCTGGACTACAATGTGGAGACTCTTTGATGCTGCTGCTCCACAGTTTGTCATATAAATTGATAGCACTACTCAGCAGCACTACTGTGGCAGAAAGCCTCCACAGTACAGTCCAAACATTGGTACAACAGTGTAAAGGCTATATGTTGCCTCCCAGAATTCTGCTGGAGGCTGGACCGATATGTATAGGTTTTCTGCCACAATAGTGCCACTGCCTGTCTTGTGATACTATATTATATGAATATAGAGGCTTTCTGATGATAGTATGAAATGACAGGCAGCGGCACTGTTGTGCCAGAAAGCCTCTGCAGCTCAGCCCTGTACAGTGTACCCCCTTATCCCTTATTGCGGGTGCTTGGCTAGCCCCTGGTGAATGGATGGATACCTCCCAACATTTGAGAATTGGAAAGAGGGATAAAATTTTGCGGCCTGGTAGAGGGGGTGTGTCTTGCACCACCCAGAGAGTGGGTCTAGTGCATGACCCTTTTATTAATTCAAACAACCATATGTCTGCCCCTTATTAATAGGCCTGCCATCTATATGTCTTCTACTTATTATTTGTCCAGTTTCCATATGTCTGCCCCTGTTTATATGTCCAGCCTCCATTATTATTATTATTATTATGTCCAGCCTCCATATGTCTCCCTCATTTATTTTTCTTCCTCTTTAATATTTGTCCAGCCTCCATGTCTGCTTTTTTATTATTTATCCAGCATCCATATCTGCCTCTTTATTATTTGTTCAGCCTCCATTTCTGCCTCTTTATTATTTGCCCAGCCTCCATGTCAGCCCCTGTGGAAGCCCTGTAGGACCAAATCTGTTTTCTAGAATGGCAGTGACTATGTAAGCTAGGTCACTGCCATTCACAGTAGCAGATTTGGTTCTACAGGACTCCCGTAGGAGCCCTGTATTACATGTACTGTTGTGTAAAAAGCCCAGCCACATATACAGCAGCACAGATTCAAAAGCAAAAAAAAACCAAAAACAACTTTGTCCCCAGAGTCTGATCTCTCGGTACAAGTTGTAATGCATGCGAGACATTGGGACAAGTCTCCTGAAAGTGTGACTCTCACGCTGGAATCAGGACCGTTGGGAGGTATGCTTACATGATTACTCATTTTGGAATTCACAGGTATGATCCAGTTACTCCGCTTTGCTAAGGCCATAAAATTAGTCTTATACTTCATATTGGTCCTCAAGAAAAGGTGAAAAAATTCTGTGTATATGACACTCACTAGCACCAGGCATAGAAAAGGCCTTAGGGGATGGAAAGAGAGGGGGGGGGGGAGGGGGAGGGGGGGGGGGGGCATGTACAAATCCTGCACAAGGGCCCCCTCACTTCTTAAAACGCCCCTGGTCAATATATTTGTGATCCACTGCTTCCATTCATCTCCCCTGCCTTATGCTACTTTTACTTGTCTACACTGTTTTAAACTTTTCCCTCTTTATCCTGAAATACTTTGTGCTGCATTTCACATGCCCATGTTACATGTGGTTATAATTCTGCCAACTTCAAAACAGGGTGTACACAAAGTAATACAGGAATACAGGTCTAGAGGTTTAATGGTTCTTCCAATTCCCACCTGGAGGAGATTTAACTGATTTCCGGAATATGTTTCCTGAACTGTACAGGGGAATGGCATCTGGCAAAAAGTCTTCGTTCCAAACTGCAGTGCTTCTTGTGATTGGCAGGTCATTTTCTGACACTTTCTCAGCCATCTCCAGTTTGATAATCTAGAAAAACATAAACAATGACTGAATGATTTAATGCAATGTCTGCCTTTTATTACATGACTAAGTATGTATGAAATTACCTCCAAGCTGTTCCAATGCACACATATCAAAAGGTACAGGACTTAAAATGAAAGCAGGAGTTCAGTTATGCCCAGACAATTATTTAGGATGATAGAGTCCTAAAGTGTTTAGTAATTGTTTCCAAAAAATAAATTGGGGTCTTCAGAAGTGACAGGGAGTTGTCAGTATCCATAATCAAGAGTGTTGCCAAGGATTTAGTACATTTTAGAGCCAAAAGATTGTCTGGAACTGCAATCAAAATTAATGCCAAGGGTTTGGTACTTAATAAAGCCAAATAATGGTCAGTAGACACATTCAGGGTTTATGCCCAAGGTTCAGAACACAATGAATCAGTAGTTTGCATATAGATTAGTCAGGGTTCATTGTGGTAAAAAGGTTTGATATACAGTAGAGCCATGATGTCATTAGTAGGCAAAGCAAGGGTTAATATAAAATGTTTGTAACTTTTCTGCTCAGACAGAGGTTTTAGGAACACAATACTGACTTAATGGCCGTTGAAGAACATTTCAAGACCACCTATGAGGATAAAGAGCATATTTATTTGAGCACCGACAAAACATTAAAAACACTGACAGGTGAAGATGTACCGTGGGAAGAAGGTAAACGGTCACGGGCCACTCAGAACAGGGGGCCCACGGCACACACTCTGCACCAAATTCTACAGTGACTAAGCATATCAGCCGACTGGCTCATATGCTTCCCCCCCCCATTTTCTATGTGAGGGGAAGCGGTGCCATAGGGAGTGGGCTGGTCCACGGGTGCTGGGGAGGGGGTGCTGTGGGAGTGGGGGGCCCATGTACAAATTTTGCACAAGGGCCCCCTCACTTCTTAAAATGCCCCTGACTATGACATACCTCATACATTTGAGAATTGGAAAGGTGTCTTGTACCACCCAGTGGGCGTGTCTGGGGAAAGTGGTTGTGCAAAGCCTCCACATGTCCAGCCTCCATGTGTCTGCCCCTTTAATGATTTGTCCAATCTCCTTGTGTCTGCTCCTTTTATTATTTGTCCAGTCTCCATATATCTGTCCCTTTATTATTTGTCCAGCCTCCATATATCTGCACTTTTATTATTTGTCCAGCTTTCATGTCTGCCTCTTAATTATTTATAAAACAAATGGAAGGGATCAGGTAAATATAATCATTTAATAGATCAACAATAAAACATAAAAACAAACACATACAAATTAGGGCATTGTAATGTAACATATCTATAATAATCAAATCAATAAGTAACACTATATTGATGTCAGCCTCATAGTTCATCAAATATGCTGCATTCCCCCCACTTATAAGGATCCCCCCCATTGCCTCCCCATCACCGGACATGGTGGTGCCCCTTCATATTTTCTGACGCCTATTATATGTCAGACCCTTTATTATTATGTCCAGCCTCCATGTCTGCCACTTTATTATTTGTCAAGCCTACATGTCTGCCCTTTTATTAAATGTGTGCCCCTATTATATGTCAGCCCCTTTATAATTTGTCCAGCCTCCATATCTGCCTCTTATTATTATGTCCAGCCTCCATGTCTGCCCCTTATTATTATGTCCAGCCTCCATGTCTGCCTCTTATTATTATGTCCAGCCTCCATGTCTGCCCCTTTTATTATTTATTTTCACTTATTTACCTTTGATGTCTTCTACCTTCCTCCATGGCACTCTCTTGCCCCATGCTCCTACGGGAGCCCTATCTATTTTCTAGAATGGCAGTGACCGTTTAGGTTAGGCAGTTCTCCACAGCCTTAAGTCCCATACCCCCTGCCTAGCAACAATACTTTTCCTAGTGATGCTATAGACTGGCAGGGACTTGAAAATGCAATCAGTCATCAAGTCCCGCCCCCACCCAAGATATACTCTCAAAACTGTTATTGATGGTCAGGGGGCAGGGCTTTAGGATGCAATTTGCCTAAACCGTGTCCTCAAACCTTGCCCCCGTTAGGGGATCTATCTCTTCCCTCCAGATCTCCAGGAGGGAAGCAATGAAAAGTAGGCAACCCTGGCCTAGGGTATTCTTGTTACTGTTACTAGTTTACTTTGGGAGCCTGACCCCTCCCCAATATGGCTGCTGCATACTTTCAAACATCCTGAGTACATATATTATAAACAGACATGGACTCACCTACAGTTGATGCCTTGACACTGGGCAGGTGAGCTTAACCCAATATAGCTATATTGTGACCTAAACCGCCTTTTTACGTGTGTGCTGATACAGTGTTATATAATGTTTAGTATAGAGCGCCGGATGTCTTTGTTCCTAGTATTTACCTAAACATTGTTGCAGACCAATTATACCCTTCATATCAATGATATTTTCTAATATAAGAGGTGTCTTTCAGTAGGATAAGGCAAAGAGCATTTTATGTACTGCAATATGTGACATAGAGCGATGGACAAAAGAAAAATGTATCTTCTGACCCCAGAACTATGATTACATTACTAAGCATGCATATTTGTGTACCAAACTGTGATTTAGCTGTTGGTTAACCTTTCCCGTGACCTTTAACATTACACCATATTAATATTTAACACAAGCACAGATATATGCCATAAAAACTGAGCGCCTGTCATATATACCCCTGACTGTGATACATTTTGTTTATAAATTCAGTAGTAAATGTCTGCAGAGCCCTGCAAGTAGAGTGAAGAGGCCGATACAAAGGAATCTTATCTACAAACAGAACTTCTAAGAGATCAAAGCATTTCACGTATAGTGAGTTATTTGCAGAGAATGACATCATACTGTACCCATATGCGAGAAGAAAGAGAAAATCCCTCTGAGAGCTGAGGCTCCTCTTAATACTTTGATCTCTGTGATAGACAGACAGATAGTTGCTCCTATTTCACTGTGTGTGTGTGTGTATATATATATATCTCAACTGAGATACAGGGCCATCATCATCAAATGCGGGGCCCAGGAGCAAGCCGCAGGGCCCCGCCCCTAGGTGACATCATTGGCGGGACCCGGCAGACACTGAATAGCTGTAGAGGCACACTAAGAACTTAGAACACTTGTAACTCCATAACAACTTGTAAGAGTAGAATCCTCACAGCCCACCCTCACTGATGAAAAAGGAGTAAATTATTTGCCAGGTTTTGTAATGTTAGTAATTCATCTGATATTGGCTGGGTTTTGTCTTTACACTGTGATTAAGAGTTGAGCTAGGAAATGTCATGTAATATATAATTATGTTTGCACCTTTAAAATTTACCTTAAACTGCAGTTCAACATGTTGTTTTGGCGCATTGCTCCTTTGGGGTTGTTATTATTTCTGGAAAGTTTCGCCCAGCGCTAGAGGACCAATCATAATTTGCATGGAAATCTAAAATCTACATCTGAACCAATGGGATGGATCCAGACTTAAGCAAGTGCTTGAAATTAGTTACTCCTGGGCTAAACCATGTTGATTGCAGGGGAGTCATATTTCATCTGTTGCAAACAGTATTAGAGTTGAGAGGTGATGTCTCCTATCCAAAGTCTAAATGACAGTGTGATAGTAAAGCTGGTCAGTATCTGTGTGCAGTAAGCAATTCAAAGATATATCCCTGCATGCAAAGAATACAATTAACTTGACTCCCCCTGAATTCAACAGAGTGGCATGAAAGGTACAGGAACCAATGCTTTTAAACGCATTGCTGTGCCTCTTTCTTACAATATTTAACACCACCCTTATACTGAGTATTTCATATTTATATAGATATATATATATTCTACTCAGACCTAGTGCAATGAGCACCAGCGAGCATGTGTGGGGGAGGTGTCACTGGATAACATGGCTGCACTTCTTTTATATTGTGGTTACAAATGTTTTCTGTATGTTATGACTTTCATGAGGGGTTAGAAGGATGCAATCTGTACTGTGTGGCGGTGTGTATGGTAGAGCCATCACTAGGATAATGGGGCAGGTCCAGAACAACGCTTCTGTGCAAATTTACGCCTGGCAGACACGTAAAATCGCAGCGTCCCTACATTCAGGTTAGTGTAGGTGGGCGGGGGGAGGTAGTTAAATGAGGGTGGGAGGGCGGGCTAGGCGGCCATGCGCTCCTGTGCGAGCGTATGGCCCCTTCCTTACGCCGGCTGAAGTTAGGGTAGCCTTCAGTCGGCGTAAGGAAGGGGCCATACACTTGCACAGGGGGAGTGTCAAGGTAAGTGAACGCCGATACGCTGTGCTTTAGTAAGCACAGCGCATCAGGCCCAATGTCACTATTACTGGTTACCAGTTTTGAAAAATGAATAAATTCTGTTTTGTAACATGACCTAAAACTTGACACATCCCATTAAACATTCTATTGACACATTTCACAAAGAAGACAGGTGCATGCACAGACAGCTTGTAATCTGTAACTTAATATAATAAGAACATCGGGTCTGATCCAGACCTACGCATGAGAGCGGAGCGTATTAATGCTGCAGCGTAAAAACTTTCACTCCCACGACACTCCCCTTACCTTGCTTTCATTACGCCCGCTGACTCCTACCCTAACTTTTCCTTGTGTTCGTACGTATTTTCGTAGCGACGCGCTGTTCGTAGCGGCCTAAGCACACCCATACTGTACAATTTAAATGGCTCCCCCCGCCTACATTCCTTAACTCTAGTGTCCGTACTAACTTCGTACTATAAACATGCCCCGTCTTTGGAATAAACGAAAACAATACGGACGCCAGAATCGCCGCTACGAAAAGGTCTTTGGTACGACCGGAAGTTGTCACTATGCACATGCGCAATGCGTTTTTTCTGCTGTTTTTTTCGCTTACAATCAGCGTACGTTCGCATGCGAGCATAGGTCTGGATCAGGCTCATCATATCTAGGATTTAGAGTCTCCCACAGTCAATCCACAGTCAACCTTTCAGATTTGTGTTCAAATCATAGATTTGAGCTCTGTTCGGGCTGTCACATAAGAACATTACATTGATAAATTAAAATTATAACTAAGCAAATGTTGCTCACAAAGATAGTGCTGCTCTTGTTCTTGCTGCTTCATAAACACAGATCAAAAAACATTCATAACATAGATGTCCTATGTCCATAGAAGTGGTCTATCTCTTATTTGACTACCACCTACAGAATCATTATACTAACATGAATTTCATGCGGACTAGATTCGGGTATTTTTTTAAAGGCCTTGTTTACCAGCATATATGACCAAACCTAGTATGCAGTTCTCTATAGCAGTCACGTTTATAAAATGATAGATAGTGGATCAGTTTTAAATGAAGGTAATAAAACAATTAGGCCTATTATGGAGAATATAGCAGGGTTGCCGACTCTCCCGGAATGTCTGAGAGACTCACGAAATTCGGGCAGTTCTCCCGGTATCCCGGGAGAACCTACAAACCTCCCGCAAGGGACTTGAGAACCGTGGTCTAGTATACTAGTGTTGTTAGGGACAGGAAAGGACTTGATGGTGCAATTTGCGCCATCAAGCCCCGTCCCAATCCCTATTTCAGCTAAACACGGGTAAGTATTAAGCAGGGGGCGGGGCTTAATGACGCAATTTGCATAACTTGCGTCATTAAGCCCTGTCCCCTACATGGATCTCTAGCTTCCCTCCGGGATCACCCGGAGGGCAGCTGGCAAAAGTCGGCAACCCTGGAATATAGGTGACATTAGATGCCTACTGTCACTCATGGTGGATCAGTTCAGAGATGTTGGTAGAAGAGAAGGGGTATTTCCAGTGTCTAGCAATGGTAGATTTGGCAGCAGTTAGAATGTGGGGTACAGTTTTTTTTATAGGGACAAGGGAGGTCTTATGGTGGGTAGCATAACAAGAGAATCCAGGGGTCACTTGGTAATGAGGACATCAGGATGTCAATAAGGAGGCTATGATATGTCACCATGATAGGCCCAATAAGTTTTATTAAGTTGGGCTGCATGGCTTTTTAAGATGGAGGACCTGTCTGCCCCCCACCCCATTACTTATTCCTATGGGGCCTCCACTCTGACCCATGTGTGACTGGATTCCCAGATCCTTTACTTTCTCTGAAAACTCCTCCTTTCCCATTCACACACTTTTCATATAAAATGAGAAAAATGGAAGACATGGAAGTCACGGAAGACATGGAAGACATGCATAGTCTGGGTAAGACTTCAATGCAATATAACTGATTCTTTTTCCTGCTATTTAAGTAATGAATAGTAATTGTTTGGAAATATTATTATGGACCATTAATAACTATGTTCAGTTCCCACAGTTAACAAAACATTTGAACTAGACTCTCCCAGAGACAATCCGTTAATATTAGCTTGGTACAGGACCAAGAAATCAGTTTCCTATTGGAAAGGCTTACTCTACTCACATTGGTTTCCACAAATTACCTCCCTAATGGTGTCCTGGCTGTGTTTTCAATTCTTTTTTTTTTCCTCCTGATTCTTTCTAGCTCAGTACCATGAACAATCCTTTGTCTTTGTATCATAGCACAGCCTCATAAATACTTACAAACCCCATCTAATTGTTAGGGTAACAATGATGGACACAGGAAGATGGAGAAATTATACAAGTACCTACAGGGGCTGATCCAGAGGTTGAGAGTAAGAGCTAAGCAACTACATTGGTTGGAAGGCGACATAGGACCGTATTCACACTTAAGTAAGTGTAGAGTCTACGTGCGTATTTTTAAGATCAGTTAAACTGCGCATGCCCAGAATCCAAATATCTGCAAAGAGACCATGGCCAACTAATTCACACACACGGATGTCTGACTTAGGACTGATGCATGCAACATTTAGTTACTTTTCTTTGAATCATAGGCAATTTTAAGCATCTAAATTCACAGCTAATTAGTCCGCACATACCTAATTATACACAGGAAAGACTTACGTCCTTACATTGCCCTCCCGACAGAGGGGGAGTGGTTAATTTTCTCTGAAGCAGTATTACGTATTTTTCTTGTGTGTATATTTAAGTAAATTCGCAATTTTACTCTTAAATGTGAATCAGGTCCATAGATATGCTTTATAAATGATAGCCATGCAAAGCCATCCATGAGAGTTCATGGGAGTCCACTCCCCTCACTTGCACAAGAGTTCTGCCAGGGGCCCGCTACCTAAAGGCTTCCGATCCATCCTCACTTAAAATGGGGACAGACTGAAAACCCCATCTATTTATGTAGATCTAGCAGAGCTGCCACCGGGAGGGACAGCCAGAACTAGTGTCCCGGGCCCAGAGCTGATGGGTTCATTATTATTATTGTTTATTTAAGGCACCACAAAGCAGCGCTGTACAAAATACAACAAAATACAGTACAGGCATACAGGGTAGAGATGGACAGCACAGTACATAATAAAATACAGGATGATGAGGATGGAGTAGTGGCCCTTTGATTTGGCAGAAAAGATCATTGGTCACTTTGGTAAGGACTGTTTCAGTGGAATGGAAGGGCCGGAAACCATATTGGAGGGGGTCCAGGAGAGAGTTGTCAGTGAGGTAGCTGATGAGACGTTGTTAGACTAAGAACTCAAGGAGTCTGGAGGCGAAGCGAAGAAGGGATTTAGGGTGCAGATTAGGTGTGAGAATGGGAGAGACAAGGGCATACTTGAAAGAGAAAGGGAAGATAACAGACGAGAAGGAAAGGTTAAAAAGGTGGGCTAGATGGGAGCAGGCAGTGGGAGAGAGGTGTTTGAGAAGGTGTGAGGGAATGGGGCACATAGGGCAGGGATTAGGGTGGTGAGGATATTATTAGGGAGTGAATTTCATCACTTGACGTAGGCTGTAAAGAAGAAAACTCATGATGGTTGGGTGGCAGGGGAGGTGGAGGGTTGGGGGAAACAGGGTGGAGGCGGTGTCATTTCTGATAGAGATCATTTTGGATGAGAAGTAGGAGGCAAAGTTGGAAGCGGAGGGTGGGATGGAAGGCGGGGACGGGGAGAGGAGAGTGTTAAAGGTGGCAAAGAGGCGAAGGGGGTTGGATGCTTGAGAGATTTGAAGAAAATTAGCTTGGCTTGGGTGAGGGCAGAGCAGTAAGAGGTATGGATGAATTTAAAGTGGAGGAAGTCAGCAAGGGAGCCATATTTGTGCCAGAGGCGCTAGGCAGTGCGGGAGCATTGTTTGAGTAAGTGCTTGACCTGAGAGTGCCATGGCTGGGGGTTAGAGTGGGGAAGGGAGATGGAGGAACGTGGGCAGGCAGAGTCATGGGCAGAGGAGAGGGTGTTATTGTAGGTGGAGGTGGTTAAGGGAGGCGGAAAAGGCGGGGATGTCGAGGGTGCTGATGTTCTGTCTGGTGAGAACGTGTTTTGGTTTGGGGGGAGGGGAGGCAGGAGAGGAGACGGAGAAGGAGCGGAGGTAGTGGTCAGAGAGAAGAAAAAGAAAGATGGAGAAGTCAGTCAGAGTGCAGCTGTGGGTGAAGACTAGGTCAAGGGAATGGCCCTGTATGTGGGTAGGGGAGGTGGTCCATTGAGTCAGGCCAAGGAATGAGGAAATAGAGAGAAGTTTAGAGCTGTTGGAGTGGGAGGGGTTATCAATAAGGATGTTGAAGTCACCCAAGATTATAGAAGGGAGGTCAGAGGAGAGATCGTGGGTGAGTCAGGCAACAAAGTTCTCAAAGAATTACGAGCAAGGACCTGGGGGCCGATAAATGACAGCAACGCCAAGGTCTAGGGGATGGAAAAAGTGGAAAAGGGTCCATTAATACTTACTCTTAGCTTTGCAACAGCAAGTGTTAGCGGTATCAGCCGATACTTGCTGCTCAGAACTGGACTTTAGCTGGCCAATGCACTGGGAAACGCGAATGTGCCCCAGGCCCCAAACTTTCTGACACCCTGAATCTATGTTGTTTGTACAGTAGAGGCTGGTTTAAGTCCTTACATCCAATGTTGATTTCCGAGCTGGCGAGCAAATATTACAGAAGCATCCTTCTATTGTAACCTTGTATGTGAGAAGGAAGTGGCTTCTCCTCGTCCACATGGGAGTTAAAATACAGTGGGGATCCAGCTTCAGATGGCTGGATCATTTCCATAAACTCTGTATAGCCCATAATAAAGCTCAATTTCTCCTTTATTGTGCTTTATATCATAGACCTATAATTGGGAATATAAAGGCATATTATGGGGGATTATCAGACCACTATTAAGAAGTAAGAAAGAGCTTTACTATGAGATATATGGTCTATATGCACCATAACAAAGTTCTTTATTTCTCCTCAAAATATCCCCAGTAATAAAGCTTATTAAATCCCTTTCTCTCCTATCATCTCACTTTATCTTTGCTACTTTCTTCTGCTCCACGTTATTGCCTGCCATCATTGTCTGTAGCTTTTGGCAGAGAGGTTCCCAGTAGCTGATGTCATAGTAGCAGCACAGTACTGAAAACCTCTCTCCCAGCAGCTCACACACAGCTTGCAACAATGGACGCAAACATTGTCTGGTTCACCGCTGTAAAGTGTTATCAGGTGGGCCAGGTAATGCCTGTGTCTGTGGCTGTTCTTCTAGGACCAGATCTAGATTTACATGCAAAGTCCGTACGTTTGCAGTCCTGTAGCTACGAATGTACTGACTTTGGTATCGTATATTTTGCACAGATGAGATTAGTACTTTCTCCTTTGACTCCTCCGTGCAGAAGGCAGTTAAGAGGACTGCACCCTACCTTAAGTATTCAGCATGGAGACCCTCCCGTGTGGAATACTGGGTTATATGTAAGGGCTTACTCAAACCCTTACTGTACAATTTAAATACCTATACCCCCCAACCCCACCATGTGTATCTCAAATGCATGGTGAGTGGGCCAAATTCTGCATGGGATGTGACTTGTGATTTTGAAATCTTAGGTAATGTACCTTTTTCCATTACACTGACTGATGCAAAAAACAGAGCAGCACTTTCTATTAATGGTAAGGTAAGTTTAGTTTATTATAGGCTATGAAAAGCCAGTGCTATGAGAATATGCATTTCTATGGATGCTCAGTCTCCATTGCATACGGGCTTAGAAAAAATATGCCAAGAAAGAGCCCAATGTAAGAAATAGGAGCCTTGCATTATATAAAAGCCCACCCAAAACTGCAAGCCAAAATGATTGATGACGGTTTGTAATAAGAATCTGACATTTACTGAAAAGAAGGATAACATTTCCAGCTCTCTGTAAGAAAAATAATTACATATCAAGTTATTGTCACATGCCGAACACTAATGTGCTACACAGAACAGGATCCAGAGACCTGTCTAATGAACCGCTATTTTTGGGGCATCAGAGACAAGCTTTTTACTTCCCGGCCTTGTATAGTCGGCCCATCAATCACCATTATACTCTTCTATAGAATGTTCCCTGGCCAGCCTGACAAACTATAAATATGACATGAAAGCATAATAAAATAGGTTTAATGCACCAAAGGACATGCATATAAAAATACACGGCTCTCAGTAAATCAATGTATTGATTTCTGATTTGTCTCCAAACTATGCTCTTGGGTCTATTTAACTGTTCTTATGAATTTTAAGTGAATAAAAGTATTTGGACAAATGAAGATGAATGTTGAGAGATTTTGGAATAAAATATATATTTTTTTTTTGTTTAATAGTGAAATCTTGTGTGATTTCCCAGTGGGAAACTCTCTGCAATTTCTTGCTATAGTGGGAATGAGATAAGACTTTTCATTAGATTTGTTTTTATTCCCTTTAGTAATACAAATGACAGCTTGGTGGACTGTTTGAAGTCAAATTATTAACATAAATATTGGCTGTGTTGCATGGAAATAAATGGGGAATTGTTATCAGTGTCCATTATCCTAAAATATGGATCATCTTCTTCACTCATTTTAACTATGTGATAAGAAGATATTATTTTAATATATATATGCTCCTGACACAGACTGGAAACATTCATGCGCAAAACCTTCATACGGCGGCGTAGGGGCTGGCGGTCGTAACTATAGTTATTATAAGGGGTCTTTCCCCCCCTTTATGCATGCCGTATCTCCACCGTCAAGGCGGAGATAGGCATGCAGATTAGTGAACGGGGTGGAGGAAGACCTGATCGTAATCGTTAGGGTAGGAAATTCCACCCACCAGCTCCCCGTGTGCACTCCCCGCTACGATGATAGCCGTACAGACCTTGGGCGGTCGTAAGGCGACCCGCAGGTCTGGATCAGGCCCATCAACAGCATATTACACATGCACAGTAGGATTTAGTTTTCATTATATCTTGTTAATGCAAGACTTAAGCTGACCATGCACTGGAGCGATTATCGGCCCGATCATCATTCAGCTTACTCAATGGTTTCCTATTGTTTAGGAGCCTCCTCCTTCTGTTAGGATTATCACTCCCGTCAGGAGAGGTGTATGGTGGCAATAACGGGACATTTCCTTGGCATGAAATTATCCCAATTATCAGGACAACCCCTGCTGGGATCGATAATTGTCCAAGTGTTTGGCCAGCTTGAGGTTTAAGAGACTTTAGCCAGGTTACATAAGACAAGACCTGTGTAGTTCTGAGAGATCTCTCTTATTCTCTTTCTGTGAGCTCCATCCTAGCACCCATCACCTTGCCTCTGTTTGTTTCATTCACCTCACTCTTTCAGTACAGGCTAGTCTCATTATGTACAAATCGTTCTCACCTGTTTATGGTTTGTCGGACCAATTATCTGATTTCCGATGGTGAACACGCCAGTAATATAATGCCAGCATTGTTCACTAAACACACACTGGTCACAACCGCAACTCCTGTCTAATCGAATATTGCAACACTGACATGTTTGTTCGGCATTACAATAACCCTAACCCTATTACTAATCCTAACCCTAATTCTAAACCTAATCCTAATTCCTAACATAAACCATTAACTGGGGAAACTTTTGGCAGTCTGGCCGCGCTGTAATAAATTTTTTCTAAAAGCGACCTGTATCACTTTCATAAATGCTGTTTATGGAATATTCATTATGTATGCGTCACTTTTCCTTACATTCTGTGTGTGCCAGCCTCCCTTACATTCTGTGTGTGCCAGCCTCCCTTACATTCTGTGTTTGTCAACCTCCCTTACATTCTGTGTGCCAGCCTCCCTAACATTCTATGTGTGCCGACCTCCCTAACATTCTATGTGTGTCAACCTCCCTTACATTCTGTGTGCCAGCCTCCCATACATTCTATGTGTGCCAACCTCCCTTACATTCTGTGTGCCTGCCTCCCTTACATTATGTGTATGCCAATCCCCCCTCATCTCCATGTGCTCCAGGTACTCATTCTGTAAGTTCTAGTCTCCCCCCTCACTATTCTCCAGTATCCTAACTCTGTGTGTTTCAAACTCCCCTCCTATTCCCAGGCCTGGAGTTACCATTAGGCAATGTTAGAGGATTGCCTAAGGCAGCAGATCTAGGAGGGAGGGGCACAAAGAGCCTCCATGTATATTTCAGTAATGGAGGACACACCTCATTTAGCTGCAGTGTAGCATGGTTTTTTTTAATTATTATTATTATTATTACTGTTAATGAGCTGCCTGTCAAATTTTATAACAGGTAGCTTAACAGCCTTCTGATAGGCCAAGCCCCAGGTCCTATTCCCACCACTTCCCTCTCATCCTCTTCCCTCTACTCCTCTCCCCTTCTATCAGCACTGTGGTTCCTACCTTCTC
This sequence comes from Limnodynastes dumerilii, assembly GCA_011038615.1. Classification (NCBI taxonomy): domain Eukaryota; kingdom Metazoa; phylum Chordata; class Amphibia; order Anura; family Limnodynastidae; genus Limnodynastes; species Limnodynastes dumerilii. The sequence continues at coordinate 816,241 of WWET01000036.1, read as the reverse complement.
CCATGTGCACCATGTGTATGTCATGCATGTGCACATAGAAAAAAATAGCTGGGTAATGGCGGCAGCAGGACTGTCTGGAGGAACCACTGATCGAAGATGAGGTTTAACATAGTGAAATAAAGGTAAGTTTTGCTTTATTTTTAATATTTGATATTATATTATGTGTCTTTTCTCTCTCTTTCATTGATGGGGAAGGTGGGGGGGTTGTTACAGGTTGAACTTTACCTAGGGTGCCCAAAAAACTAGATCTGGCCCTGCCTATTCCCTTTTAGTGTGCTGTAGTTCCCCCTCCCAATGTGTGTGCCAAATTTCCTGCTATGTGAACCCCATGAATTCTGTTTCCTTGCTTCTGCCATCATATAATTGTGCTCCAGTCTCCCCTTCTTCCTGTATGATCCACTCATTTCCACTCCTATGCTCCAGTCTTCCCAACTCTTCCCTACTAGTGTGCTCTATCCCCCTTCCCATCCCTGTGCTTCTGTGTCCTCCCTCTTTTTTGTGATCCATACTGTATATATTTTTGTACTTGCTTCTTAGGTCCTTCCACTGTTCCTTCTTTAACCCTTTCCATCTGAAGGAAAACATTAAACAAAGTGGAAACAAAGTAGAAAATGTAAAAGTAATTAACTGTGAAAAATGAATCTGTGTGTGTTCCAGTCTTTGTGTTGTGTAAGTCCCAGTTCCTATTCTCCATTCTCTATATGTGTTACCAAGTTATTGTGTCTCTGAGGGCCATACTGCATCATGTACTTACCTCCACTTCCAGACTGCAGATATCTATGTATTACATACTTATGTATGTCTATCTATCTATCTATCTATCTATCTATCTATCTATCTATCTATCTATCTATCTATCTTAAATATGCACACAATAAATGAGATAAGAGGAACTTTCACATATAATTGGTATGTTATTTTTTCGGTTAGTTTGACACCCTGGGCGTGTGACAGTGACCTGCAGTATATGTGTGTCTCTCTCTTGGGGTGGACTCCTGTATGTGTCTGTATAAATGATCCTGCCTTAGCTGCAATTTGTGTGGCGTCTGTGTGTATATTGCGTGCTGTGTACATTGTCATAGTACAGCAATAAGTTTTGTTAAACTAATTACTAAGGCCAATAATAAAAATATTTTCTACACGGTCATGTGAGCCATTCTCTTGGACAGCTATTGAAAATAACCACTAGATATTTAATATATCTTATATAATGTAAAAAGAAGGACGGCAACAATGTAAAGCTTTTATAATAGTGCAAGAAGTAATATGAACCCTGTCACTCTATTTCCAGTTATTCAGCACACAAGCATCTGGACACTATTATCTTCTGTGTAATCACTGCTCCTGCCACCTTTGACTGTTTCAGACCACAGTATCCAGACAGTGGAAATGGGTAAGGAGAATGAGAACGGACGTAAGATGCAAGGGAGATTTGATGAAATGGGGATGCAGACTGGAGGCATGTAAGAGATATGAAAGCACAATGTAAATCATACTTGCCAATTTTTTTTTCCCCCTCCTGGAGATTTGAAGGGGGGGATAACGTTGGAAGGTTCCCAGTGAATCACGTCATCTAGACACACCCCCTGCTGAGCAATACTGCTTGGATAACAGAAGTGTGAGGCAGGGGGCGGAGCCACGATGTAGGGAATTTTGGAAGTCTCCTGGACTTTTTAGAAAGTTGGTAAGTATGATGTAAATGTACATTCATACCATATAGTGATAATATATTTTTACCATGACTTTATTTTACACAAGCCCTATACCAATAAAGGGATTTCCATCTACTGTGTCTCTTATATATGTTCCTTGTCTTGTGCTTTTTATAATATATTATGTGCTATGCAGTTTATAATAGTATTCATAAATGTTGCTGTTGTTTTCTTCGTATTTCTGCTTTCTTTCCCACTCTCTATCTGACATTTAGTATATTCACAAAGTTGCAGAGATCCTCTTCAACCCTAGTGTTACCAGCTTTCTGATGGTTAAGCAGGTTAAAGAGATTTAACAGGTAGAGAAACTAGGGCTTACCTGGATATTGACAATGCAGAAAGCACTCACTGGGGATCACTAGGTAAATTTAATTGAATTCAAAAGCTATAAAAGTCAATAATAAAGTAACAATTCACCCCTGCACGGTTGCAGTCCCCGCTGTGATGATCTGCTTTTAGATATAGTTCCTTTTCGGCTGTCTCTATTTTGAATAGGTAGCCATTTTAGAATCGGCATACTCACCCATTCATTTTCGCAGGATCCATCGCTGACCGTTCCGGAGAGGTGAGTAACCTTTCTGGGGACTATTACTGTTGGAGGGGGTTAGGGTTAGGCTCTTAGGAAGGGAGGGTTATGGTTAGGACCGTAGAAGGGGAGGGTCTTAGGGTTAGGTTATAGAGAAGAGAAGGTTAGGGTCAGTCTAGGGAGAACAGAGTATTAGGGTCAGGCTATGGGGAAGGGAGGGTTAGGGTAATGGAAAAGAAGGGTTACGGTTAGAATTAGGGGAAGGGTGGCAGTAGATTTTAAGCTTACTTTTCGAAGCAACGTGTTCGGTGCTCCGGGGATCGATTGCTATGCCTCATTGAGAGCATAGCTTCTGGTTTGACTAATACAAATTTAATAAATAAGCAAATAAATAAATCTAAAATAATTAAACACATATTTAAAAATTTTGAATTTCTTTGATTTATTTCTGTTGTCTCTCTCTTAATGGAGATGGATTGTCTCCTATACTTTTTTATAATCTAGTAGCCAGACTATCTATCTATCTATCTATCTATCTATCTATCTATCTATCTATCTATCTATCTATTTAGATAATATAAAGACACAAAATATAAAGACACAAAATACTTCTATATAAGTGACAGTATGGCATACCCCAGTATACCCCCTCACTTCGAACCCTGGAACCCTGTATATATACTGCTGGGGGTGAGCTTTCAATTAAAAATACATGATATATGAGCCAAAGTTGTAAACAGCGCTGTGGAGAGCAAACGGTGGGGAGATCCGGATAGCCGCACTAATCAGATTTGGATTCAAATTGGGAAGTTCTACCAACGCATTTCGCCAGTGAGATGTGCTCATCCCACTATGACTTCCTCAGGGAAATAGAACAAATCTTGTTCTATTTCCCTGAGGAAGTCATAGTGGGATGAGCACATCTCACCAACCAAACGCGTTGGAAAGAACTTCACCAATTTGGATCCATATGTGAACAGTGCAGCGATCCGGATCTCCCAACCGTTTGCTCTCCACAGCACTGTTTACATCAGAGGCATCTGCAAAAGAGTCACAAAGATGCCAGCCGGAGGACAGATCGAGTATCCTGCAGACAGATAAGACTCTTAACTAGAGAAATAAAGCATTCTTTTAAACGTTACTACACTACTTTGCCTATTGTTTTTATTACCATATGATTGATGACTGACTAAGAATACTAGAAGCTGGAATTATTAACCCATTCATTTGGGAGAGTTGGTACGTGTGCATTTATTATCAATAGCACAGATATAAGTTAGACAGGGGAGCATATTCTCTGTTAAATCTCAATCAGAGCACAGAAATAATGTTACTGTCCCTGTCTATCTAACAACGAAACAACATCAGAGATGCATTATCCATGTGAGTTCCCCTTTAAAAACTGATGAAACTACACCTGATAGACTAATGAATGAGCAAGGGGGATTTAAATGAGACACGGATAGGAAACGGGCAGCATAGCTTGAAAAGTCTTAGTTAAAGACGAAACGTGCTGCCGTTGCCCTGCATGTATTGGAGTTCGTGAGGATATTATCCTGATTGATCTTGTGGAACTGGACTTGCTTATTTGCACTAACAGACAGTGACTTGGAGCAAAACCGGACACAGGGCTGGCCACCTGGTAATCGGTTCTTCAGTATATCACACGCTGCTTGGAAAGAAGGACAACTAATTGTGGGAACCGGAGAAGGAACATTAAACACCCGGAGCTAACTTTCATCGTCCCACAGTTGGGTAACTGCTCCTGTTCATCAATATTCCCAGGTTTCTACAAGGAACAAAAAAGAGGTCCGGCGCTCCAAACAAGCATTATATAACACTATGTGTCAGCATATATAATAAGGAGGTTTAGTTCACAATATAGCTATATTGGGTTAAGCTCACCTGCCAATCGTCAAGGCACCTCCTGTAGGTGAGTCCCTATCCATCTGCTATATGTGTACTCAGAAGGTCTATGTTAAGGCACCCCTACTATTTGAACAGTGTGCAAGCAGCCATTTTGTGGGAGGGGTCAAACTCACAAAGTGAAACTAGCAAAGTAACAAAAAAATTCAGGCCGCGCTTCTAATTCAATATATGAAATGTGTATATATAAATATAATATTCCCAGGTTCCCTTAATATTTTATGCACTTTCCACGATAAGATTAAAAGACTTTGCTCCATTAATTGTCATCATTGGGTGAAGTTCTCAATCTATATGTTAAGACGCAGTATCTTTATTATTTCTGTGCTCTATTTGAGATTTAACAGAAAATCTGCTCCCCTGTCTATTATAACTGTGCGCAGTTCTATGTCCACATACTGAGATATAGTATTCCAATATATACCTTTTTGGAACGACAATTGAATTTATTTACCTCAGCTCCTCATTAATATATGCGCTATTTTTAATTATTTATGATAAAACTGTGTATGAAATAAATGTTTCTTATTTTTTATTCTTCATTTATTTTTTAATAAATTGTTTATTGTAAACAGAGCCAGTGTATTTAATTTAGCCCTTGCAGCATTCACATATTATATACTGTAAATAATACTACTATACTATTACTGCTATGTACGTTTACATTTATTAGGTTTGTGAAAAATTATTACAAACCTGGGCAAACATTGTTGTGCCTGGGTCAATCCACAACAGGTCATCCAGTTTGGACACCATGTCTAAATGTTGATTTGTTAAGCCATGATATATAAGGTTACCATCTTTGTACATAGGACCAGATCAATTGTTATGGTCATATTACATATGTTGGCCTCTGCAATGGAGTCTAGTGTATGGATTTGGAATTCTCACTCCGCATATAGGAGAACAGTGCACTCTTCCTGCACTCCTACATGCAGAAGGGAATTTCATACCTTGGTCCCTAGGTTAAGTATTCCACACATATGTAAGCCAAGCCCTTACTGTACGATTGCCATAGTTAATCCCACTCATCATGCTTATCTCATATGCATGGGGAGTGGGCCAGCCTCCCCATGCAGAGAATGAATTCCGCATGTGCAGTGATAGCCGAATTACATATGTAGCATACATAAGTCTCTTATCGTTATTAGTTCTGGATCCGGTTCATACTGTATAATCATCATCTGAAGTAACTATAGCAGGTGCTTTGCTAGAAGTGTATGAGAGGGGCAGTTACTCAGAGAAGGAATCTGAAGGTGGATTTATGGATTATATGTTACTTTTGTAGCTAATGACACCATATACCTCAAGTTTTCTTTTAAAAGAGTTCCCGTATCTTAATATCCCTTCTGTTAAATGTATTTCTATGTCAAAAAATCTTAAAGTACACAAATGTCACTTATTAAAATGGAGATTTCTTGCATAAGCTTATGGTAAATTTAAATAACATTTATTTTATCAGCTTCACTGTACCGGCATTCAGTTACAAATGAAATTAGATATAAATCAGTTTAAGTGTTTCCTTTGCTGCAGCCAAATGCAGTCATTTATGGTTCAAGTAAAAAGTAGGTTTGACTGATTTGAGTAGCCAATGTTAATAAAGGGAAATCCAACATTTGCTATAAGTGACTGCTTCAGAAGAATGTGTCAAGCTAAATTAAACAGACTAAAGAAAAACAGCAACAAATGTCCTAACATAGAGGTGGTAACATTGTATGTGTTTCAGAGCCTCCTGCGAGTCATAAGCTTGAAGTCTGCATTAAACCAGAATCTTAGATTTGGTACCGGACGTTACGGCGACAATAACTCATTTGGCCTATCCCCTGTCCTCCCCTTGCACATATGGCCCTTCCGCATGCAGAAGGGGAAGGAAAGAATGGTAGATTCTGGGTATGGGTGGGTACCAATCCGGTTACAACCCACCATGGGTGGCCCAGATCTCCCTGAAGAGCACTGTCCGGCTGCGTTCAGTTGCAAAAGAATATGTATTACGCATACAGAGCTGACTTACATACATTACATACATAAGGTAGCTCTCTTTATCAATGCAGGAACAGGCCCTTTGTCCCCACTGCTTCTCCCAGCTCTCTCCTCCCATTGTAATTGTTACGACTGGTATGACGACACAACACGGTAGCTCAGGAACTGGTAAGGTTTATTGCAGGATGACATGGATCGAACAGAAATGCAACACAGGAGTATGCAGGTAATGTAGAAATTAAGCAAACATAACAGGTAGTAAACACAAGGAAACAGGGAATGCAGATAGTGTACATGAGTCCACAAGAGTAATATGCAGGTATAGTAAATGCAAAGGGACTATGAAAGAAAGTCCATATAAATTCCACAGTAGAGACAACACAGTAGAGAGTACCAGATAACAGGACATGATTGCAAAGAGCAAACATTCATGCAGCACAGAAAGCAGCTAACAGGAAGCAATGACCCACACCTTGCTCTTGAATGATGGGATAGATTAAACCAGAGCACAGGTGTAGGATAGCTAGCACATTACATAATTAGTCCCAGAAACAGTGTTCAACAGCAGCCTCTAAGTGCAGGTCGTAGAAATGTCCACAATATGAAACAATCCAGAACTGCACCTAGAGGTAAAACCAGATAAAGCAATACAGGGTGTAACAGTAATGTCATACATGTGAAGCATTACAATATTCTATATGACAGGTGTCGAGTTAATGGCCATGTCAGATAAAAGAATGCCGATCAGTTAACTGTGGACATTCTAACTAACTCTCTTTCATGT
>WWET01000036.1:778494-800754 GCA_011038615.1 Limnodynastes dumerilii | reverse complement strand
TTACAGTGCAGTTGGCAGTGTAGTATTGTTGTTATAATAATAATAATAATAATAATAATATAATAATACTGGGCTGGATCCAGACTTAAGTAAGTGCTTGAAATTAAGAGAGGAAGGTTACACGTGGGCTAAACCATGTTGATTTCAGGGGGAGTCAAGTTAATTATATTCTTTGCATGCAGGGATATATCTTTAATTGTTTACTACACACAGATACTGACCAGCTTTTCTATCACACTGTTATTTAGACTTGGGATAGGAAACATCACCTCTCATCTCTAATACTGTTTGCAACAGATGAAATATGACTCCCCTGCAATCAACATGGTTTAGCCCAGGAGAAACTTTCCTCTGTTAAATTCAAGCACTTACTTAAGTCTGGATCCAGCCCAATAATAATAATAATAACAGTAATAATATACCGGATCCAGACTTCTGCAATTTTGCATAAGAGCATGTGCAAGCACCGCAGTGATTAGCACATAAGACAAACAAGAACCACACAGCCAGAAACAAAGTGATTTTAACCAGAATTGTAGAGCTGCAGAGGAAGCCTAATAAAGGTTGAGCAGCCGATAACCTTAGCTTCCTGATTAGCTCAGTGCTGCTCTGAGCGCTGGTGTCAGTGTAATTCAAAGCAGTGAAGCAGTGAAGGTATAAATGTAATTTCTGAGTAAAATATACTGTATATAGATGAAATGTACTTATACATAAAATTTATTTTTTTCTGATTTTTAAAAATTCAATTATTTATTAATATTGATTACTATCTTTCTGTAATAATTTTTATTCTTTTCACTGTCCAATTATCTTGATGAATAATAATTGTAATTTATATATTAGAATTAATTCCTATCTTCCAATATAAGAGAGTGGACTGACCATTATTTTGAATACACCTTATTATAGTCTTTTTCAAATTTCTTGCCTCAGTTTTTAAAATTCTTACCTGCCTCTCTTTAAAGAATGATGTAATATTTTTATGTGATGTATAAAAGGGCACACTACACAGTGACCTTATTTTCTTCTTTTTGGTAGCACATATGGTTCCCCCATTCATAAATGGACAATATCCTACTTTTTTAATTGAGGTATCAAAAATATTTCATTGTAATAGTGAGGCAGCACATTTTTCTTCCTTAAAGACACACAAGGGCAGAAAGGGTGACAGGATCATACAGGGACAAAAATGAAGGACATAGTCATACAAGGATACCAAGGATGACTGTAGACATACGGGGCACCAAGAATGACTGGAGACAGAGGCACCAGGAATCATACAATAAAAGTGTGGTAACCCTAACAGTGCAACAGGTTTTGGTGATCTTGTTGATCCGTTGAATAAAGCTGGCCAAACATACTATAATCAGACTGATCAGCTGATCAGTGGCTCTTCAGCCCAATTATCATTCAGTGATTTCACGGAGCAATTTATTAGAACACAGAACAAATATGCACTGGCCCGATAATCTTTGAACAATAGGACTGCCCTTTGGCCGATCTTGTTAGAATTTGCCCAACTCTAATATTATAAAATGCATCATACAGTAAAAAACCTACAGCCTGATTATATTATGCTCCAGTAGTCTCTCCTTACTCTGCTTGCTAGGAACACTGATGCTGAGCCATATTCACAAATACGTTTTAGCGCGGAGTTCCGTGCGTATTTTTAGGATTGGATTACCTGCGCATGCGCTGTAACTTTATTTATGCTATTTACGTTGAATTTACGCACGGAAGTCCATTAGGCACGTGCTTGTGAATTGCACTTGGGGACATATGTGCCGAGAGGCGCGGTTGAGATACGTACGGACAAAGTTACGTGAAAGTGGGTGGGGAGAGGCATTTAAATGACCATTTGAGGTCGTGGTTAGTTACATAAACACGTATGTAAGTATTATACACACTTAAATGCCCATGTAGAGATAATGGTGCCCTATGGAGGCGTAAGTCACCGAAAACCCGTTCGTGTGAGAGGAGTGTCATGGGTGTTGCCTTATAACGTACGTGCGTATAATACCTTTAACTAACGGATCTGTGAATATGGCCCGCTATCTGCATAGAAGTAGTTTAGGTTGCCTTTTTATGCAAAAGACAATGAGGGCTAGGTTCTTTCTGTACCCAGGATAATTAGAGATCCTTCTACAATCTTTCTATGTTAATTTCAACATTTACCTATCCCTGCATGACATTTATTTATATATGTGATAAATGTAACGTTAATGTGCATTTCATATTTTACATTATATTCTTTATCTAGTTATTCTTAAGTACAAAGTTAGAAATTATAAATTACCTTAATGAACCTCTTCCTTGTTGGAAATTTTAGTAAATTATTTCATGAAGCAAATAAATGACAGTCTGCTGTAGTAAATAACCACTAAATTCAGAGACTGTGTTTAATTTTACATAAAATTGTTGTTATTATTATTTGTTTATTTTTATTTTTGTAGCTCTGTATAATTTTATAGTGCTTTGTGTTAGTAATTTTATTTAATTCAAACACGCTTACCTTTGTTTCAAGGTTGCTTATTCTGTCTGCTATTGCTGCCATTCTTGTGCAATTCATGCATTCTGGAAAAAAAAGTAAAGTTAAAATACATAATATAGATAAAATGCATAATATATACATAGATAATAGTGGAGAGGAAAATGTATACTTATTTAATAACATGGTAGTTAGGAGGTATATGTTAGCAGTTAAAATTTCAAAACATTTAAACAAAAGAACACCAAGTAGTTGTTTCTTGAATAAGGCAGGTAAAAGTCTATGGGCCAGTTGTTGCCATAGCAACCAATCAGACTCTAGCTCTTATTTTCCTATTACATACTAGAAAATGTGAGTTTGAATCTGATTGGTTGCTATGGGCAACATCTCCACTTTTCCTTTCCCACAGCTTAGTAAATCTGGCCCTATATCTAAGGTTGCTCAGTGCTCCGCTTGACAAAGACCAAGCATTCACCTTGCCTGGTTAACAGGACGTATTTAGTAGTTGGCTGCCTCTAAGCAAATTAATGTTATTCTCCCCCAAAACGCTCTGTCCTACTTACAGATCATGAGGTTCCCTGACAAGGCTCCCTGATAGACGCTGTCATAGAACCCATCAGAAGGTCAGACCCAATACATATGACTCCCCTTGCACCCCCTAATCACATGGCCTGGCTGCCCCCCAGCAAGTGGTGGTTCTAGGCACGTACTTCATGTGCTTAATAATGAGAAATATGGCACTGTCAATGGAACAACTGCTAAGTAAATCTAAGCCAGTCATTCACAACGCCAGTATAACTGATTGCGGAGTAAGAGTGCTTTTTTCTATCTTTAATTTAGTAATATTATTGGACCGGATCTAGACCCCCGCATGCTTTCCGTATGTGTGGGAGTCTGTCTGTCTGACAGAGAGAGGGGACTTAACGCCCCCTGTCACTCCCCTCTCTCGTGCGGGCCTTATAGCAACCGCTGATCCGCTCATACGTACTAAATCCCTCCCATACTGTAAGATTTAAATGTTTCCCCCCCCCTGCCCGAGAGGGAAAACACAGCCCATTTGTTCTGAATTTGTATCATACAGAACTTATTTTTCTCCCTGCATGCATAGAATAAAATTAATTTGACTCCCCCTGAAATCAACATGATTTTGACCAGGTAACTTTTCTCTCTTATTTTCAAACTTTGAATCTGGTCCCTAAAGCTTACCCAGGGTTGCCGACTCTCCCGGAATATCCAGGAGACTTCTGAAATTTGGGAAGTTCTCCCAGAATCCCGGGAGAGCCGGCAAATCTCTCGCAAGTCCTGACCCCCTTCTAAACTCAATTGTAATCCCTAGAGTTACTAGGGATGGGTGGGACTTGATGATGTGATGATGATGATGATGATGTTCTAGAACACTAAAGATCACAATAGCAATTGACAGGGGACAGGGCTTAATGACGCAATTTGCATAAATCGTATCATTAAGCCCCACCCCGCCCCTTGCAGTCATCAATGGCTTCCCTCCGGGATACCCTACAAAACCCCCACAAAAACAAAGAAAATGAAAGAATAAAACCAATCAGTGTTCAGCCGGTATAGGACACACTGCGAGATTAGCTCACTCTCGCAGTGTGTCATGTGACTGGCGCTGTCCGGCAGAACACTGAGGGGAGGATGCCGCGCTGCGCTGCAGTTGCTCTCAAACACAGAGTAAGGTAAGAGGGGATTATTCTTTCCTTTTTTGGAGGGGAGGGGCGCCATTTGTCCTGGGTGCCATTTGGGCTAGTTACGCCCCTGAACAGGAGTAATTCCAGACTACTGGAAAATAGCAAGTAGCAAATAAAGTTCCTTTGCATAAAAGTCGAAGTAGGGAAGAAAAAAACAAAAGCTCAATAAATCATTAAAAACTACTAAGGAGGAAGGAGATCTAGGAGTCATCATTTAATGTGACTTAGAGATAGCCAAGCAATGAGTAAGGCAGGTCAGGGAGAGCAATTAGTAACAGAATGAGAGAAGTAATAATGACACTTTATTGGTCATTGCTATGGCCTCACCTGTAATACCATGTTCATAATGTATGTACATACATGTGCAAAGAATGCGACACAGGGCATGTGTCACAAAACATACCAAGAAAGACTAGTTCCATTGGCAGGTTGCTGTGTTGCTCTTAAAGTACGAGCGAGGGCAGACCACTTCCGTACCCTGGTCCCTATTTTAATTGTTATGCACCGGCCCCACAGAAATCTTATGTAAGGGCTTATCCAACCTCTTCTAGGTTACCAAAGTCAAGGTATCCATGTGACCTAAAACTTTAAACTTTATAGACTCCAAAAGGTAAAACAGTTATTGGGACCTACCATTTGTTATGTTAGTTTGTGCTCAGTATAAGTTTATATTATGAGAAAGTGAGCATAAGAACTAGGTTTAGATTTTAGACAGGAACTTAAGCTACTAAATAAGTTGTAAGACATTTATGTGCCTAACACTGCTTTTACCTTGGATTTAAAAGAAGTATTCAATAACTAAAAAAAAAATTCAATCAGGAACAATGATGTTTAAAAACAATGATCAACATCTGGAAATTGTATAGTGTGTGTTACGACATGAAAAGATAACCTAGACAGATTTCATATTGCCTTGATGCCTGGCTGAGAACAATTCTGACAGCAGTTACTCAATACGCTTTCTTATCCAGTTAGATAAATGTTCTAAGACAAACCATGGAGAATTTGCTCCAGTGCCTACAGTGTTAGAGGTTATTTGAACAGATGATATAGAAGTCAGTCTTTGTAAATGATGACCAATAATTGATCTTATTTGCCACTTGTTCAATGGTCATGTGGCATTACAGAGATTGTTAAACATTTCAGCAGCAAACAATCTTTTTACAGTGTGGTAGAAAGGACAAGTATATTTAAAAGACATTTTTATGCCAGCCATTTTAATATAATATTCATATTGGGCTAGATCCAGACTTAAGTAAGTGCTTGAAATTAGTCTCTCCTGGGCTAAACCATGTTGATTGCAGGGGGAGTCAAGTTAATTGTATTCTTTGTATGCAGGGATGTATCTTTGAATTGCTTACTGCACACAGATACTGACCAGCTTTACTATCACACTGTTATTTAGACTTGGGATAGGAAACATTACCTCTCAACTCTAATACTGTTTGCAACAGATGAAATATGACTCCCCCGCAACCAACATGGTTTAGCCCAGCAGTAACTCATTACAAGCACTTACTTAAGTCTGGATCCAGCCCTTTATGTATATATCATACATCACCTTGTACATGCATGTTAGCGAAGCAAGGTCTCATTGCGATGATGGGAGGAGGTCAATTTGATTGCGCATGTAAGAAGACAAATGGGGGAGGGGAACTATTGAATGAATTAATTCATTTTCCGCTCAGACAGGGCAGAAAATGAGTGCAAGTGGAGAGCCTGCATCCAGCCCTGAGTGATGAGACTGTATATTGATCATCTTATACCCCTTTCACTGCCAAATCCCAGGTCACACACAGGATTATGAACAACCGTGTTGCATCTATTCACACCGCAGCTGCAGCCCAGGTAAATTTCGGGCTGTAGCCTTTCACACTGTACCCATGTCTGCAGAGGCAGACAGTGATTCCCATCCCCCAATTTGGTGTTTTTAATGGAGCCTGGGCTGAATAATAGCTTAGGCCATTCCAGAAATGACCCAGGGCTCCAGACCCAGGTTAACCCATTTACACGGACACACGTCCAGGGTTATTCCATAGCTCGGTGTGAAAGGGGTATTAGACATTGGTGTCACTGTCTGCCGACCCTTCTTCATAGTGTTTAAACGGACTCCCTTGGAAACGATAGAGATCTTGCTGTGAATACAGCCAGGTACATCTGATCTAGAAGCTATTATGCAGCTACAACAATTGCAGCCAGCTTAAAATACTTGCTAACTCTGTAAACCTAAAAATATTCCACTTTCTAGGAGACCAAAGTTGTAGCAAAGATGCTGCTCATTAAGCTTTATAGGTTTAAAGGTTCAACAACATGGATAATAAGAAGCATAGAAATAATATCCAGACCACATATATTCCTCAAACTGCCTGATCCAGACTTTATATGAAATTTTGTATATAGCCTCTGCAATGGAGGTTAACATATGGAATTTCTGATCCACAATACATGATCCAATAATACAATACATGCAAGAGAACAGCCCCACCCCTACTCTACTACATGTGAATGGTGGATCTGTGCCTTGGACCCTCCTTTAAATATTCTGCCCTCACTGTATGATTTAAATAGAAATGTATACCCACCATGGTATCTTGTGCCCTGCAGAGGTTGATTAGCGCAAGAAATGCAGCAGTTGCAGTCTCCTGTTCGATGGCCCACTTTGTGAAATAGAGACAGCCGAAAGTTACTTTTCTCTATTTCGAATAGGTGGCCATTTTAGATATCCTTTTTATGAATGGGTGAGTGTGCCGATCGGCATACTCACCCATTCATTTTCGCAGCTCCGGAGAGGTGAGTAACCTCTCTGGGGCATTTTAGTATTAGGGGGGTTGGGGTTAGGGTTAGGAGTTAGGACCATAGAAGGGGAGGGTTAGGGTCAGGCTGCTGGGAGGGAGGTTTTAGGATTAGGCTATAGAGAAGGGAGTATTAGGGTCAGGCTGCGGGGAAGGGAGGGTTAGGGTCAGGCTGCGGGGAAGGAGGGTTAGGGTTAGGGTAATGGAAGGAGAGGGTTAGGGTTAGAGGGCCGTATGCAGAGCTTCGGCCGCATTGCATTTGCGGCTAGAGTTTTCAGAAAAGTGCTACTGCGCATGCGCAGTAATTTTGTAACGTAATCTACGTTATTTCTTGCAATGTAGATTGCGTATATGCGGTCCAGAATTAGGGGAAGGGGTTAGTTTAGCCACTCACCTGCATAAACAATCGCTATCCCAGCCAGTTCGAAACTGCATTCCGTTGGGAAAGTTTAGGTACTACAGGCACAATACCTATACAGAGCTAGCTTACATATGTTGCATACACAAGTGAGGTCACTTTCTTAATTCAGGATCAGGTCCATAGATCTGTAAAGAACTTTTGAACCAGAAACTAAACACACTTATCAACTTTGACTGTTTACATAAATTGTTATGGCTATGAGGCATTTGGGCCCAAAGGTGATTAGCTATAAAAAAAGAATAACCTCAACAAGGCCAAAGTACTGAACACTATTAACTTTGAGGGCAACAAGTTACAGGTTTATAAGGATCATTCCTGGGATATAAATACTTAGGAATTTGATGTATATCCCATAGTTGCCAACTCTCCCTGAATATCAGGGAGACTCCCTGAAGATTGGGTGATCTCCCTGACTCCCTGAAGTGTTTGATAATCTCCCTGATTCTAATTTCATCCATTGAGGTCTATGGAGATGACTAATTTCATAGGCCAAGATGTAATGAAAGAATCTTGTTAATCAGCTGCAGCGTCACTTTTACCTTTTCTATAAAGATAGTAATGAAAGTAATCACTGACAATTTAATAATCAATAAATACTGACATTTTTATTGTAAAATCATTTCCTGGCAGTGCTAGATACACCTATGGGTGGAGCTATTCACAGGACACACCTCTTTGGTGCTACAGGACACACCCCTTTGGTGCAGCACCTTGATAGTGCTTTTACAATCTCCCTGATATTAATTAGCAAAAGTAGGCAACCATGGTATATCCTCAGTAAACACAACAACAAATATACATGGGGCTTCCAGTTTAGTTTACAGGTGTGGGGGGTGGTGAGACATAGACTTGGGTATAAGACAGTTGTGCCCTTTATGAACCAGTCTACAGCCCATTTGGCACTAGGGCCCGTATTCAGAGTACCGGACGTGTAAAATAGACGTCCAGTGTTTAGCGATTTTTACTGCTGCGCATGCATAGTCATTTTTTAACGAAATCTACGTATCTTTTTCCTACATAGATTGCGTAAATGCGGTCTTTCAGAAAAAGATACGTAGTTTAATTACTACGCATGCGCAGTAGTAATAATCGCTAAACACCTGACGTATATGTTATACATCCGGTACTCTGAATACGGGCCTAGATAAGGATGTCCCTTTCTTCCACTCATTTTTGTCAACAGTATGAACATCTTTCACATTTTGTGGGACTGTAACAAAGAGACAGTTCAGTCACTAATATATATGTACACTAAGGCACCCGAGCAATACAAATAAAGATATGTTCCCAGTCCATTGGAAATCATACTTTCAAAGAATGGTGCACAAGATTTAAGGGTATATGAATATGAGTATGAATGAGCCATTATTTCCAATATCTTAGAAACTTGTAAACTTGTTAACTAATCAAAATTGTGTTTTCGATAACTAGGTGTAAAAGATCGTAGAGTGGTGTCTTAGTTGTGTCTTTTTCCTAGGTGTTCCAGTTAAATACCCACACATTTAAACTTTATCTCAGATGCCACACCTACCCACCCACCTTTAATAACAAGAAATATCATGACACTTACAAAGTCTTCTAAATACACCAAACAGACAAAATTCATCTATAAATAAATAAATAAAATTATATATCTACAATTATGTGTTAAATTCCATTTCATATACAACCTTCAAGCCACCTTTAATAACAAGAAATATCATGACACTTACAAAGTCTTCTAAATACACCAAACAGACAAAATTCATCTATAAATAAATAAATAAAATAATATATTTACAATTATGTGTTAAATTCCATTTCATATACAACCTCCAAGCAACAATATAACACAAATCACACACTGCTGCAAATATATAAAACCTAACCTAATTTCACTCCTCAGCCTGTAACTATAATGGGGGGGGAGGCTGGAAACATGAGGAGATACTGGGGGGCCTGTAGACATGATGGGAATAGTGAGGGGGGGAGCTGAAGACATGATAGAGATTCTGGGGGGGCTGGAGACACATGATGGGGGATACTGGGGGGCTTAAGACACATGATGGGGATACTGGGGGGATGGCGAGACACAATGGAATACTGGTGGTGGGGGCTTCAGACACATGATGGTTGATACTGGGAGCTGGAGACACATGCTGGGGAATATTATGGAGCTGGAGACACATGATGGGGATACTGGGAGCTGAAATGACATGAATATGACATTACATGAATTGGAAATGGCTAAAAGAGGATGGAGAGAAATGAATGGGCAATATTTTTCCTGTCTTGATGACGGGCTTTAGACTAGTGTATATATATTCCACCAATTAACTATATATTCATATACAATATCTATGCTAACTCTTTCACCTCTATATCCAAATTCTACACCATGCAGCCAGTGGGTGTGGGTCTCCGGTTCGAATGGCCCTTTTTTCAAAAAGGCTAATGTGCTCTTATCAGAGCTACGCTGCCCTCTTTCTAATATAAATATAGTGGAAATCCCCGTTCCACTAGCGCAGAGTGGACACAGGCCGATGGCCAGAAGTGCACCCAACTTTCTGTGCTCACTCCCGTTCTGCACATGCATAGAGCTCATTTCCATTGCACTTCCACCTAAAAAATAGGTGGAAGCACAGCTCTGGATTAGGTCACTTACACAGACAATCACACACACACACGTGTATGCAGAGATATCTGATTTTGCAATGCTGGACAATGTTTCAAGAAAATACAGTATTGTTTCTTATTTTTTTTATCACCACCAATATTGTTATAAATGAGAAAGAAGCATGCCAGACTATGGAAATGCTAACTAATTATTCAAGAAGTGTAGGCACAGGAAAATTCCAAGCTGTGTTATTCCAGATTTTCTGTCTGGCACATTATAAACACTTAAGACAGACTGTTAACAAGATATTCTCCAGTGGTCCAGTCAATGAGAGATGAGTGCATCAGGACATATAATATTAAACCTGTATTCATGCCAGCCTCTTACATGTAGATTTAGGAAAGCTGCCATGGAGTGATTAAAATGAACTTTTTCATGGTAATGTTCCTTGGTCATCATTGCCAAGTACCAGGGAAACCCATTTGAAATAAAAATAAAACAAATTTAAATGAAAAGCTGTTTATGCCACCCACAAACTTGTTTCAGAGAGTTTATGCAGCGTGTACAGTTTACACAACTAAGCTCGAACTTTGTGCTACCACTGTGAATGGAACTTCAAGTAGTTTTATAGCAATGATATAAACCCTGCCTGTGTGTCCTGACTCAAATTTTCCACATTGACTAAATAGCTTCATTAGTGTATCAAAAAGATGATCTGCGCTAAACGTATATTTATCAGGATTCCCTTTCTTGTAGAAATGAGAGGAGCGAGTCTTGAGTCATCACTGATTTGCTAATGTGTAGAAGTAATAGAATATTATATCTGTAATTATTGGCCTCTGCTGTAGTTGCAGGGAGAGAAGGATGAAAGAAAGAAAGGATTAAGGACTGTATTTATACTTAAGTAAGTGCAGGATCTTTGTTCGTATTTTTACGAGCAAATATACTGCACATGCCCAGAAATAAAAAATATGCACGGAAACCATGGCCGTCTGATTCACAGACACAAGCAGCTGACTTAGAACTAATGTACACATCAACATGGAATGAGTCCCGCATGTGTGGCTAGAGGGGCAAGACTCTTGATGCAAATGAGCTGCACAGGGGCTACTAATGTACAGTGATGGGTAGAAGGGTCGCACTGCCTCAAAAATTAGGAAAGCTGCCACTGGGAGTAAACAGGGGATTCTCAAATAACCCTGGAGAAATACATATATACCTGTATTACTTAGGATTAGCGCCTGGGATACCCCTCACATTGTTTAATGTACAGTATGGGCATTCCTCTTAAGCTAGGACTGATTTACAAGTGCGACTGCCTTGCGGAAGTATACATATGCATGGAAAAAGATATGGTAGCCCTCTACCACTCTTAAGTTCATTTACGTATGGTTTAGTTATTGACTATGCATCTTGGGGCTGATTCAGAGATACGATTTTCATGGAACTTAGGTGCGTATATTTAGGATCTTAAAAAATTTGCATAACTGCGCATGCGTAGTAATAGTGCAACGCCGTCTACGTAGAGGTTAGGAGCGTAAATTCGCTAAGAGCGTAACTTTGATTCGATCGCAAGCACTTAAGATCTTAAGTGCTGCGAAAGTTTAAGATCTGAAGGATTTGCATGAAAATGGGCGGGTGGAGGCAGGGAGATGAGGGAAAGTGGGCGCGGGCAGACACTTAGGATCGCAAATAAACGCTACTACTTCCCTTAAGATCTCAAATGACAGCGCAGAGTTAGGGTTAGTCAATGGTGGTCTAACTTTAAGATCCGCCACTGTTTGCAAGGGGAGTGACTGTTTATGCAGTGGGCTGGAACATGGTAAGATCTGAACTAAGGTGCGTATATTTGCGATCTTTTCGCAATCGCTTCTCTGAATCACCCCCCTTGTGTATATGTTAGTGATGCCATTGGACCTTTAACACTCTAGAAAACATTTCAATTTACATTCATTTGAATATTTAGAATTTTTTAAACATTTGTAATTTGTGCAAAATAAAACATTAAAATAATGTTTTTTGTTTTGTTTTTTTTATTTTAGCCTTGGGGTGGAGGACGACCCATAACCCTACACCCATAAGTTCCTTCAAAATGTGTTGACGGATAAGGGTTTTTTTTGTAATTCTTTCATAGTAAATCTGTCCTTTGGTTTTCTGGAGGCCAAATTATAGAAGTAGTGGAGGAAAGAAAAGATTAAGAAAAAGGAAAGCACAAAAAAAAAAAGAAATACTTATTCATGGCAAAGCTCTCATGAATCCAAGTGCATATTATTGGGTGAGGCTGTCATGCTGTCCAAGATTTTGCTTTCTTAGGACCATAGTTTTTAGATGAGTTCTTAGGTGAACATGCTAACGATCCCAGTCAGGAACATGTAATTAAGGAAGAGGGTCATCAAGTTTGATGTGATGAACTTCAATTTGTACTTTGAATGTATAGTGTAAATATGGTATATAAAAAAACCCTAAACTAACAATGAGGAAACTTATTCCAACACAAAAATTCTGTTCACTACAGTTTGTGATCACAAATATGTGGAAGAGTAATGATACCCCCAGAACCGTTGCTAGATCTTTTTAGCGCCAAAGGCAAAAAAGAAAAATGGCGGCCCAAACCTTCAATTTGTAACCAGTTTAACCATCACAATTAACATACTGGCTCCCCACTTCAACTTTGTGCCCTGGGTGACAACTCCTATTGCACACCCCTAGTAACAGCCATGATACCCCCTAATACTAGTATATGACCAGAAAAAGTCCCAAATTGTTTTACCCTAATCTGAGAAGCCACCGGCAAAAATCTGATTACTTGGTCTCGATGGCCTCTGTGTTTTTGCTAGTAGATTTACAGAACAAGTTGTGATGATTATTTCCATAGAAACAATAACAACTGACCTAATGTTTTAGTAAATTGATTCTCTAAGGCGATAAATTACTGAGAGTGTCACGTTTGTGTAAACAGGAAACGCTTTGATATTTGGCTCGGCACTGCAAATCAGCAATACTGGACTTTAGAATACATTCGGCTCTGTGATAAAGGAATTGGGGAGACTATTTGTTGTCCAGATTGTGTTGTTGCTGTGTACTTGACAATGCACTGTGTAGACAGCACTTAAAGAATCCTAAATTCATTGGGAAAGTTTTACATAACAGTCTACCAAATCAAATCAACTGTCCCTGTCTTTAATGACTTTATCAACTAATTTATGACAATTTGTGGCAATTAATGAATGTTTTAATTGTCACTGGTTTTTATTTACGTTTCTCTTTTTTCATTAAATATCTTCTACCCATGCCCCATCCTCTCTTTATGGGGTACATTTATCATTAGTGACAGTTCACCAGCTTCACTTTTCTCTGCTTAAATATATGTGGGACCCCTATACCCATAGAAAACAATGGACACTGCATTGTCAGAAGTCCTGTTGCTTAGTATTTTTTCTTTATCTTTGGGCTGGCTCCAGACTTATGATGTTGCTATGTTCGGAGCCCCAATGGCAGATCCCCACTGTATTCAGCCTTCCAAAAGGGAAATGGAAAACCACTCCCCTCAAACTGAGTGACTTACCATGGGCCCTACGTTAAACTTTCCATGTCGGAAATGGTTGGGGTGTGGGTCTCCGCTTCAAACAGCCCTTTTTTGAAAGGGCAATTCTCTACCAGGCATTTCCGAAGTGCCTCGGAAATTGATTGCTTCTGCCTTGCCGAGGTAAAGCAATCTATCTTCCCCCGGACGAACAGGCAGTGGCGAATGAGAAGTATGAAGCTAACCCCAACCCTTTTCCTAATCCTTACAATACCCTAACCCCAACTCCCCTTTCCCAACAGCCTAACCCTAAAACTCCCCTCCCTGCAGCCTGACTCTAACCTTCACTTCCCTGCAACTTGACCCTAAGATCCCCCTACCTGCAGCCTGACCCTAAAACTCCCCTCCCTGCAGCCTGACCCTAAAACTCCCCTCCATGCAGCCTGACCCTAAAACTCCCTTTCCCATAGCCTGACCCAAGTACTCACATTCGATGCAGTGCTGGTCTGCAGCGGCGATTTCCGAATGAATTAATGGGTAGGTATGCTGAACAGCCTGCTTACTCATTCTTTCAGAAAAATTTCCCACTAGTAGTATTTTCGAAATAGAGGCAGCCGAAAATCAGCTTTTGGCTAACTGTATTTCCAAAGTACTATTATCAGACCAGAGATTGACACCAAAATGTAGGTGGGGTGTAAAGCTGGCTAGTAAGGGCTCCTTGCTGTGCCTTCAGAAAGACTTCAAGTATGGAAATCTAGGCCCAGATTCACACCCCGGACGTATTGCACATACATCCGTAAATTACTGATAATAGCTACTACGCATGCGTAGTAACTATTTGATGTAGTCCAGATAAAGTTTTGTTATGTAGATTGCGTATATGCGGTCTTAAAGACCGCATATACACAATCTATGTAACAAAACGATACGTACACACACACACACACATAGCACTGGGCATCTAATGAACAGCTACCTCTATACTTTACAGAAAGCATCTTAAACCCCTTTCACATCACCACCAAATACCCAGGTTTTTGGCCAAAAACCGGGGTCTTTGCAAAAACCCAGGTATTTGTTTTTTTTTAGCTACCTGGGTCTAACCCAGGATTGAGACCCGGGAAAAAAGAAGGGTTTTTCCCGGGTCACACACGGGTAAGTTGGCAATGTGAAAGGTTCAGGGTTGTTTTTCAACCTGGGTCCTTCACAAAGACACATGATTGGACAGATTTTTTTGCCATGCGCAGGGAAAGGAGACCGGCTGCATTTTTTAGTACTTATAGTGCTCCTTTCTGTTTCGTCTGCCTGCAGTTCCACTATTTGCCACTATGAAATTAGTATTTGTATGTCCCCTTTCTGGTCCACCTGCGGGCAGACCAGAAAGGAGACATGCATGTACTAAATTCATAGTGGCGAATAGTAGAACTGCAGGCAGACGGACCAGAAAAGAGACCTATAAGTACTAAAAATGCAGCTTGTCTCCTTTCAGGTCAGCCAATAAGAGCTCCTCTTTAGGGTGATTGACAGTTGCTTGACAGGGCAGACCCGGGAAATTCAGTGAAGATGTGAAAGGGTCAGACCCGGGAATTTCCTGGGTTTTTGTGGACGCAGCTTATTTTTGACCCAGCATTTTGCCCTGGAAAAACCCAGGTAGAAAATCCTGGGTTTTTCAGAGGTGGTGGTGTGAAAGTGGTATAAGTGACCACCACCAAACCCTTTCAACATCCTAGATCTCATATCCTAGATAATAGAGGGTCTGCTAAGTGGCCATGACAGGCTACCGGCCTACCAGGAAAACTCCCTGTAAATCCACCTCTGTAAGTAGCATATTACTCAATCCGATGGTCTATCTCATCTGTTGTGTATCAAGTTGATCAATGAAAGTCACAATCAAATATGTTTAAAAGAAAATTCATATGGCAAATAATAATAGTAATTTAGTTCATGTTTGTTTCAGAAGAATGTATGTTTTGTTTCATAAATGGGAACAGGCATGTCCTGGATCAATTCTTAATTGCAGTGTAAATATAAACCTGTTGTCTGCTTCATAAATAAGCAGCTAGTATTTCTATGAAAAGGAATATATTCATTTGTATCACTTCTCAACCTGTTTTGCCACGCATCATATTTGTTCCTATAATGTTTTGCTCCTTAGTGTACATCAGTGTTTATTTGATTTTTCTCTGTAACATCATCATGGAACTGCCTTTAGTCATATGGATAATGTAGAGGACTAACACTAAGGGCCAGATTTACTAAGCTGTGGGTTTGGAAAAGTGGAGATGTTGCCCATAGCAACCAATCAAATTCTAGCTGACATTCTCTAGTATGTAATAGAAATGTGAGAGCTAGAATCTGATTGGTTGCTATGGGCAACATCTCCACTTTTACAAACCCGCATCTTAGTCAATCTGGCCCTAAATGGTGCTTAAAGTGGGAAAGGATGGATGACATAGGATAGTACAGCCTGACTTTACTGTTGGCATACTTCTTCCCTCCCACATGGCGGAAGTGCTTCTCACTTTGCTCCCCGTAAGGCCCCATACAGATCCATGCTGCATGCACTGTAACAATAGGTGGGCATTTATGGATCCTAGAGATCGCCCCCCCCCTTTTCATAAGAACTTCTAAACAAATGCTCACAGGTGGTATGTTCTGCTAAGAAATATGTTTGTCACATCTGCCTGTGTGTTAAAATAGTTTCCAGAAACAGTTTACGGTGGAGCATACACTGCACATCACACTATCTCAAAATATTACGGGCCATTACAATCATTCATCATATAATGTTTATAGATTGTAATGTTAATGCTTATAGTATTGCATATAAAAGCTTATATAACTATTTTTATCTAATATAATACTATAAATATACAGAGAAAAAAATTAATTCAATGTAGACAAAAAAATAATAATAATGTTTTGTTGTTTTTTTGCAGTTGGTTGATATTGAGAAAGCTGGACAAAGAAAAAGTGAAGAATGTTATAGGGACAAACTGGGTTGAACCTGATAGTTGGGCACATTTGATAACTATAACAGGTTTAGCTCTAATGTTCTGTCCAATATATTAGATTGATATTACCCCTTACACTCAATACAGAACCTTCACATAAAAAGTAGCTTTTCACAGTGCATAATGGCACTCATTGTTCCAAAATCTCAAACATTTTTCGATTACAAAATGGAAATGAAGTGCCAAGCTAGGACATTTTGTGACTTAAACGTGTGAACCATTACTTGTAGACTTACAATCCAGCCTTTCAGCTCTTTACATTCACAGTATCCCAATTAAAATCCACCAGCTTATCCATGGATGTGGTCATTTACTATAGTTGTCTGATCCATAAAATCCTGAATAAAGTTCTGCATTACAAAATCGTTCCTTACCCAGCAGGCAGCACAGCCCTGTTATACATTACTATATAAGTGGTCTTTCTGTACTTAAATCCTGGCGAGAGCACCTAAAGGTGGGAATTAGGAAAGATTAACAATCAGTTCTCAGTGGAGAAAAACACACTGAGAAAGCTAAAATTTTAATTTAAAAAGTCTTGAAACTGATCCCTTAGCATGAATCCACACAAAATGTAAGATGCAGCATCACATAGCAGCACATTCTATGATTAAACTCAGCAGGGGAATGTTCTGTTAATAATATACAGAGTGTGTGTGTGTGTGTGTGTGTGTGTATATGTGTGTGTGTGTGTGTGTGTGTGTGTGTGTGTGGTGTGTGTGTGTGTGTGTGTGTGTGTGTGTGTATTAAACATACCCATAGATATTTGCAATTTTATTTTTTCAAACTATGTAGCATTAAGGAGAACCGTGATTATAATTAGGTTCATTTAATCACAAGTGAAAAGTACAAATATGTCCCTGTTGAACTAGAGGACCAGGTAATTTCTTTGGCTTGGAGTAATTGGTAAAAACCATAAGCTTGTTCTTTGTAATGACTCTTTTCCTTCTATTACCTACTTACATGCCAGCACACACCTGGATGTGCCAACATAAATCTAGTTAATCTCTTCATCATTTTCCAGCTCTAAAAGATTATGCCAAGAAATTACAGAACCAATGTAAACTTACAGCTTTTAAATTAAATTGTTTTCATCCAAAGTCCTTCAAAAATCAGTTGCACATTTTATTGGTATGCGCTTAACATTTTTATCCATCCCCCTAAACCCCAATTACAAAGGTTTCTTCTAATGAAGAACCACATGAAACTTTCCAGGATCCAATTTTTAGGACGCATGTTTTACGATTTGATTTCCATGGCTACAGGTAATATAATATCGACGTGTATTTTTCTACGTCTAAGAATTTCCAGGCTCTCCTTCAATCAGTCACCGGTAGGCTGGACACTATTGGCAGTTATTGTAAACCTACATGGCAGAGTGTCTAAATGGCGAAGGGTATACCGATATTGCTATTATATCATTAAAGGGAGAGACCACTTTGACATAGATCATTGGCATGAGACTGGGACTGTTGATGACAGATTGTGTAGCTCTATTGACAGAGGGGCTGTCGAGCATTACATCATGGTTTTGCAACATCATAGCTTTGGTATGGCTCTGGTCTCCACAACATTAGTAATGAGTGTTGTTGCTTCTGCAGTGGTCCAGACATGAAACACATCTGTCTCCCACACAGAAAAGTACTTCTCTGTAACCCCAACATCTGTTGACAAGACATAGGCTCCTAGTAATGTTACATGAAAAGATACAGCTTATATATCTACTCACACCACTCGCCCATGAAATGATCACAGGCGCTTACATGCTAATAAGACACACATGAAAAATGAAAGCAACTTTACTGATGTCTCAAGTTATTATTCCCTTTCGTTTTTCATAGTCCCTATCATTGCACCAGCTTGTTCCATTTATTGTGGGTGAGCCAGGAACTTCTGTGATTGGATTCAAGACAATTGTCTTGTCAGCTGGGTGCCAGAGCTTAGCATAATGGACCTGAACCAGACCTATAAGTCTGCATGTGAAAAGGCAGTGAACTCCCCTGGCACTCCCCTCTCATGTGCAAAATGAAGAACCCTACCTACAGATGCAGATCCATACGGATTTCCTTAATGCCACCCACTTCATCTACATGCCTATCCCTGCACGTGGCATGTGGATGTTAGGTTAACACTCTGCCCCCTTACCCCGACACAGAACATCTGGTGCCAGAAAATTATCCATCAATTTCTGCAAGCAGCTTGTCGAATTGGGGTAACGTTATCATTTTCAGGATCAGGCCCATATCATTAGACTATGGATACCTATGGCTCATCATAGAAAGGTAATATTTATAGGTAATATTAATTTGATCTTAAATGTATGCTAATAAATGATTCCCATTGCATTCGACTTGACTTCAAGTTGGAGTAGAATTTAGTTCAGTTGATGTCCCAGTTTCCGATCTTAACTGCAAAACAACATCTTGTGAGCTATTCATTCGTTTTGCTGACTGTGATTTGTCAGACATGAGCAGAACAAGTATTTTTACATTATGGTAGTAGAGGTTCTGAAAAAGCATTCTATTACCAGTAATGGTCTCATAGCAGCCACTGAACCTATAGCTGTAATATTCTCCTGGACCTGTCATGTGTTGAGTGATGTTCTGCAGATTGCTTCAACACGGAAGGGTAAATACAAGTCACTTATGCCAACGTCTGCTTTACCTTTCTGTCGTTTTGCTTGATGGGGAACAGTCATAGGAATTTGCCATTAATTATTACAATATATGAAACAAAATAGATTAAGTGTTTTAGTAGAGGTTTGGCTCAGTTATTGTAATGATTTCCCAGATCAAAATCCCCCTCCAGTTTATTTGAGAGCTATGTAATGCATGTTATTCTGAACATATTGGTTTTCTATGCTTCATTTGTAAACAAATAATAAAAGAAAATGCTCTGAGGGGTGGTGGGAAATAGCTAGGTGGATTTCCTCCCCCTGCCCAGGGCCACTGTCAGAAAATGCGGGGCCCAGGACACAGCCATGGGGCCCTGCCCCCTTTGTGATGTCATTGGTGACATAGGGATGGGTCGCCACAGACCTGCTTTGACAACGGGCCAGTGCGCAGGGAAGTTTTTCCTTGCGCATTGACCTGCTATTCAGCAGGCCCCCATCAGCTCCGGGTCTGGGACAACAGTCCTGGCTGTCTCCCCATGATTGCGGCCCTGCCCTCTCCCCCCAAAATATGAACGGTGTGGTGTCCAAGGAGTTCAGTCATTATTGAGTTGCCTGCCTTTCAGTCATAGAGACTTGCAGCAGGCTGGTCCGTGCATCCCCACTGCCCCTTCTCTTTCGATTGGCTGAAGCTGCTGGGAGGGCATCAGTATTACCAGGCAGCATCCAATGGGGGAGCTAATAGGACACAATAGAGGACTTTAATAATATAGGTAAGTGAAAAAGAAGTTTTTGCATTTTTTTTTTCTTTACAGGATCAATAAACTTTCTTGATTGCTAACTACAAAAAAGATTTCTGAATAAAAAGTACTTTAAAATAGGAACCCAACAGGAAAGCTGGGCAGACACTGGAAGTTTTATCAACGATTATTGTTTTAATCACATGATAAGTGTTTCGAACAATATCATGTTAATGTGTACTTCATGTCTGTTCATTACAAAAGACACAACATAGTTTGATAAGATCATTTACATTTTCCAATCAAACAATGGCCCGGATTTACACTACTGGACGTATCGCTTACATGTCCGTATTTAACCGATAGTTTCTACTGCACATGTGTAGCAACTATTTTACGCTATCTACGTAGCGTTTCGTTACGTTGATTGCGTACATGCGGTCTTTAAAGACTGCATGTATGCAATCTACGTAACAAAACTCTACGTAGATAGCGCAAAATAGTTACTACACATGCATAGTAGCTAGAATCGGAAAATTAGGTACGTATGTTAAAAATTGCTGGGTTGTGAATCCGGTCAATCATTATCAAAGTCTACCATAAAGAGAAGACTTCACCATAAGGCTTAACCCAATCATAAGACTAAAGAATGAAAACAATAGAATTAACATAAAGTGCTAGCCCAGTCCTGGAACTGCATTCTTTGGTCAGATGAAACTAAGATCAACCTGTACCAATATAATGGGAAGAAAAAGAATATGGAGAAGACTGGCTCATGGCTCATTTCTGATGATCTGAACCTCAACATCTGAGAAACACACTGGAGACAATGACAAGCATGTGGATGGCTTCCCGTGGCACGGGGTTCCTAGTATTCCTATTAATCGTGTGACAGAAGCAGTGGAGTAGAGAGGGGAAGAATCTTACATGGTGCAATTTGTGAGAATGTTAAAATAATAACATCTGTGGTGGTCAAGAGATTAAAAATGTAAATTGCATAAAAACAATGGTAAAGTTAATGAGTGTATATCTCAGCCCCCCCTTTGTGAGTGCGTGCGTGTAAATAATGTACACCAACCTAAATATCTTCCTTTTCCTTCTTTCAATTCACAGTAGTTCTCATGTGAAAACAAAAAAATACATACCCCTATGCCGCACATAGGGCTGGATACAGACCTTGTTAAGTGCATGAACTTAGTTACTCCTGGGCTAAACCATGTTAATTGCAGGGGGAGTCAAGCTAATTGTATTCTTTGCATGCAGGGATATATCTTTAAATTGCTTACTGCACACAGATACTGACCAGCTTTACTATCACACTGTTATTTATACTTGGGTTAGGAAACATCACCTCTCAAGACTAATACTGTTTGCAACAGATGAAATATGACTCCCCTGAAATCAACATGGTTTAGCCCAGTTCATGCACTTAACAAGGTCTGGATCCAGCCCATAGTGTTTTAACTAATTAAAAAACAAATTTAGTCAAGGTTTCATTTTGATAAAAACACAATAAATAGTCTTTTAACTGTTAAATTCCTCTACAAAACTAAAGGGACTGGCCACCCTCCAGAGTTTAAAATATTCCAGATCATACAAAACAGTATCAAGGCTACTTTCCCAGGTTCAGCTGCTTTGTAGAGGCTGCTCTATTGCTCAGTGATCCCTTGGTCACATCCTTAACTAAAATTAAACTCCCCTCTTCCTGATTAGTTGGGGACTACAGTCAATCACTTTCTCCACTTCAAGTTCTCCTCTTCTACCCCTGCTCTTGCTCTGGCCAAGCAATCCTTCTTTAAGTCCCTCATCCTCTCCTAATCGTCTAACCCCCGCAGCCTCTTTCCCACCTTCAACTCTCTTCTCTCCCCCCTCCCCCTCCCTCTCTCCATTTCTGCCTCTGACTTTGCCACCTTCTTCACTTGCAAGATTTACTCCATCAGGAGCTCCATCTCCTCTACTATCGCCTCTCCTTCATCTCAATCTATACCCTCCCCTCTACTCCCTAGCCACCCACCAATGTCTACCTTCATCCCTACCTCTGCAGAAGAAATCCACTCACTTCTCTTGTCATCGCCTCCATCAACGTGCCCACTTGATCCCATCCCATCTAATCTTCTCCGTTCTCTCTCTCCATCCACCTGCTTGCATCTTGCTCACCTCTTTAACTTATCCCTTTCCTCAAGCTTCTTCCCCTCCCCCTTTAAACATGCTCTTGTTTCCCCTATCCTTAAAAAACCTAACCTTGATCCCACTTCACCTTCCATTTACCGACTCATCTCCCTTCTGCCCTTCGCCTCAAAGTTGCTTGAACGGCTTGTTTACAAGCGTCTAATTGGCTACCTTGCCGACAACTCCATCCTGGACCCTCT
>WWET01000036.1:757591-767844 GCA_011038615.1 Limnodynastes dumerilii | reverse complement strand
GTTAATCAGTTCAAGTCTTTTGACACTGTTCTTTTAAGAATGTCTTTTTTTATCCTTTTAGAATTATTCTTATCCACAATTTTCACCTTCTAATTGTTTATAATGTTCCCACTTAGTGTCCAAAACTTTTCATTGTTGTCCTCTTCTTCCCTTCAACAGGTATTCCCACTCTCTAGGGGATATATGGGGAGACCGCAGGAATACTTGCCCTAATGCCATCTTTAGATGGCGTTATATAGCTTATCGGTGCAGATTGTTAAAATTTGCACCGATACTTTGTAAATTCAGCAATCAGCTGGCCCACATTCATTAGAGCGGGGGGCCAGCCATCGGGGGAGCAATGCTAAGGATCACCATGGTCTCCATGGCAATCATTGCATTGTAAATGGCGATGCTTTCATTTTCAGAAGACCGTTTTCAGGTGAAAACGATCTTTATCTCATGAAAATGGAGTCCTTAATCACATCAGGGTTGCAGTGCATGAAGCTCATCACACCTGGCATCCAAATGCAGAGGTGCACAAGCAACAGACTAGTGCTTGTTTCTCCTATAACTAGTACTGGTGCTTTCGTTATGTTTGGGGCAGCCATTCCTTTTAAAGGTAAGGTGAACAATGCTGATCATCTACACGCTATGTAGCTCTATTTCTGTTCTGACAGATTGTAGGATTTCAAAAAAGAAAACATAAAAATAAACCAAATATCATTCGAATGTAATATAAATGTAATAAATAATAAAGCATCTAAAAGGCAGATTTTCTACGTGTCTATGGTATTCTACAAAAGCATGTTTCCAGATTCAAATGCTTCTTAAAGTATTAAGTTGTAGATACAGGTGATAGTTTTATAATCAGATTTTTGCCATAAATAGAGTGTCATTTTTCCATGGGTTTGCCATTACCAGTCCACTAAAATACTTTACCACATCTTTAATGCAGATAACTTCTCATTGGCTGTTAAACTTAGTGTTTTAGGAGAACATTCATCCCTGATAATTCATTTTAGAAGTACGAAGTTATATGAGATATGCACAAACCTGAGATAGGAATCCGGGCCAAAAAACACAAACAGGAAACTACAAGTGAGTAAATTTGACATTCTGTAAAGAAAGTATAAGGTTTCAACACCAAAAACATTATTTTTTAATGGCATTTTTCCATTTTAAAGTCAATGCTCTCTCCTAAGCAAAACATGGCTTTTGAAAGGCAGAACGCTAAGCCTTCCGAGTATCCGCTGGTCTCCGAGCAGCCATCAGATTGGTAGTTGAGGCAAAAGTAATTATTGAGCTGTCTAACATATGTGCAAATATGTAGTCTGCAAACATCCTTTGTTTAACCTTGTTATTGCCAGACGTGAATTAATTGCAAGGTGCTTAGCGTATACGAGTAACGCAGATTGAATGATGACAAAAATAATTACAATTTCCATACTCTATGGGCCTGATCCAGACCTAGGCCTGGGAGCGTTTTTACGCTTTCCGTAAGCGTAAAAGCGGTCATTTGTACTTACTGCGCATGCGCGAGGCAGATGTTATGCAACAAAACACTGAGCGTATGGGCCTTGAGCATACCAGCTTCGTAACAACGCGCGAAGGGGCGTGTCAAACATACGAAACCCGTAATTACGCTTCGAGGGCGGGGAGAGGTATTCAAATCGTACAGTATGGGCGTGCTAAGCATCGTAACTATGCAAGGAGCCTACGGACGTCCGCGGTTACGCTCAGAAAAGTTAGGGTAGTGTTTGGTCGGCGTAAGACGGCTTAAATACTGACGACCAAGGGGAGTGCTTCATAGGCATGCTGGCGTAAATACGCTACGCACAAGGGCATTTCATGAGCATAGGTCTGGATCAGGTCCTATGAACATATAGTGCTATATTCAATACTGAAAGGTAATTGCAATATTAAAAAGAAATAATAAAGAAAGATTTTTTTGACACTATGGACTAAGCCTTTTCTTCTTCGATTTTATATGATAATGTCCGTTTTCATGTGAAAACAGGCTTTATCGCATGAAATCCAAGATTCCATTATTTACAAAGCTATAATCACCATGGAAACCGTGGCAACGATAGCATTAACACTAACGATCGCAGGACCACTCTAATGAATGCGGGCCGGTTGATCGCTATAGTTACAAAGTGTCAGCCTGGATTTTAGCAATCCGCATATACACGTTAAATTGCGCCATGTGCAGATGGCTTTAGGGTGAGTAGTCCAGTGGTATCCCCCTATATCCCTTTATCCCTCCTCCTAAAAACTGTTATTAAGGGGAGGAAAAGGGGCCTATATATCGGGAGACCACTCAAATACAAAACTGAAATGTTAATGCTAAAAAATATATGTATTTACCTTTTTTATATTTTATTTTATTAATAATCAAATAATAAATACACTTTTAATGAAAGAAAAAGTAAAAAAATACCAAATAAATAGTTAAAACTTACCTATCCAGCCGTCGCGTCTGCCTCGGAGTCCTAGGTATGTGCAGTGTTGTTTGCCTTTTCCGGACATTAAATTTTAAAAGTGACAAAAGGCAGCTACTGTGAATGCTTGAGCCCGGGTCACCGTCAGAAAATGTGGGCCCCAGGACACAGACACGGGGCCCCGTCCCCATGTGATGTCATTGGCGAAGTCACATAGGGGTGGGGTGCCTAGCACCTGCTTTAACAGCGGGCCAGTGTGCAGGGGAGCTCTTCCCTGCGCATTGGATATTGGCAATACCTGCTGCTACAGAGCTAGGTAAGTATCGGCGGGCCCCATCTACTCGAGGATCAGGACAATAGTTCAGGCTGTCATCCTCTGATGGCGGCCCTGGCTTGGGCACTTCGGCTCCGAGCGAGGCTAAATGATGTCGGCGAAAGTCCCGTAGAGCATTGTGGGATTTCGCCGGAGGCATTGGCGTATCTATAATGGGTGCAGGGTGTGCAGTGCACACGGGCCCCTCAGAACAGGGGGCCCTGTGGCATGCATCCTGCACCCTGGGTTGGCAGGGGAAGGGGGGCCATTCAGTATCTATTTTTTCCCTCTAATATCTTTCGGAGGGAAGAAATAGATGCCAACTTAGTCCCCTTCCCCTGCGGTGGGACTGTTCCGATTTGTGGCGTGAAAAAGGGGCGGGGCTTAACGGGTCGATAAGCTAAGCCCCCTTTTCAGCCCGCTAAACTGGACAGTCCTGTCTCAGGTAAGGGAAGGGGGGCCATGTGCAAATCCTGCACACGGGCCCCCTCACTTCTTAAAACGCCCCTGGCCGGAGAGGTAAGTAAAAGTAAATATGGGTCACGGTGTTACGTTATGCACTAATCATAGTAAATGGAGCCCTATATTTTTAAGTAAAAGGGAAGTTTAAAAGGGTTACATGAGTTACATGGAAACAACTGTGTGACCTTAAACAGAGCAAAGAGCAGTAAATCTTACATTCTTTCTACCATTTCATAAAGTGACTATATCATACACAGAGAAGTATTTTCTCTATATGATAATAATGGTTATTGTTACTGTTATTGTTATTATTAGTAGTAGTATTAATAATGGGTTGGATCCGATATGTTAGTCTCTGCTTCACACCCCTGCACTCCCCTCACACGTGTGGCCTTTCTGCATGAAGAACCCTACCTAATATTCCACATGTGGAGGGGCCCATGCAGCATTGGGGAGCATATGTAAGGTCTTTGGAATGCGCTTACTGTACAGTAACCATTCCGGCTAATTATAGGTACTGCACATACGTTATATATGGACATCAGCTCTATTTATTAATCTGGATCAGGCCCAATGATACAATTAAAAGATTATAGTTTTCTCTGCTAGTTTCCACACAAAATATCATTTATTTTTCTAAACCTAGCAATTGTGCACCTTCCCTTATTTCTAGCTCCAAAATAAGTTTGGAATCTGCACATTACCTCTTCTCTCTTCTCCTTTGATCTCTTCTTCTTCTGTCTCTTATGACACTGTCTCCTACAGTCTCAGCCGTCTCTCAAATGACAGCAGGAACTCCCATGCATCAGTATTCTCTCAGAACCCATCAATTTATACCTGCATAACACCCGGTGTCGTCATTTTACCTACTCTCCTACTTAACCCACCACAATTGGTAATACTCACTATAAAGTCCTGTGTTCCCAAAGCCTTCTCCTCCCCTTTACATTGTAAGACGTTATGCTTTGTAATACTAACGTGCTACGGAAGGAAAGGTAGGTGGAGATGAAGTGATGTTAAGCGTTTACTATATATTCCATTAAGTTTTGATTGAGAAGTCAAAACATTACATTTTAATCACTATCCCAATGTGCCTCATTTGTCTCATGTGTGTTTTAGTTGACAATTATCATCTCATCGCTATTTAATAACAATCATTTCTGAATTATGAATATTTGCAGATATAGGAACGGATCCAGAATTGCGCAATGTGTCCATTTAGGCACTCTGCATGTGGAAAATGGCTGCTTTACGGTACTGGACATACGTGAGCATGAGCGAGCGGAGTGGAAACTTAGTAAGAAACTTAGGATCTCACTATTGGAAGTCCGCTGTCCGCTTAATGGTATATTTTGCTTATCTCTAGTACATAATCAAAGCAAACCTTTGTTTTATGACACATGGGAGCGACTCAGTTCCCCATAAACACAGCCAATGAATGCCCAAAGCGTAAAACATCTATAAGATATTGAATTTGAAGGTTCATCTTCTTGACATCAATAAGGTCAATAAATATCTCTCATACACACAGACTTACTAAATGTTGGCGGTTTCCACTCTTTGGCGAGAGAGCAAGTGGGTGAAGCAGACCTCCAGAATGTATATGGATACTCAAGAACCGGCCTTCTGTACTGGAAAACAGTAAGCATACAGCGTGCAGGCTAAGTGGGTGAGATATCGAAAGCAATGTTACTGTGAGCATGACCTTACGCCTTATTCAGATTTCCGAGCCATCCACATTTTGTGTAGGGACAATGACAGCCCTGTGTCGCAAGCCCATACATGGCAGGGAAGTGGTCTAGAGTGACAATGCTGACTGTTATGGGTGCAGTTGTTGAAAACCAATATATGGAAAACCTGGTTAGAAACCATATGATGTACATAGGGCCTTATCTTCATCTACATTGTGAAGACTCTCGCAGATGTGTTTTTGACTATGTATGATGACTCCACCCAAAGCAAGGCCTTGTAAACTGTATATAAAGTCAGCTAGGTGAGCAGAGAAGCAGCTCTCTCTGTTGCCATCTACCACGCTACAGTATACTGAGGGCTCACACTGACCACTGCTATACTGAATTGCTCATTGATGACATCTGCTAAATTGCCACAGTAAAGTTTGATTGGAACTTAAGTGGTATTTTGACGTCTTCTTTTCTCATCAAGTCAAGCTTTATTGTCACAGACTCAGGCTACAGCGGGAATCTGGTCTAGACCTGTACTCACAGCAGAAGCGAAGACCTGCACTAACAAGACTAGTGATCTGATTGGCGGAAAGGCTGCTCTTGATACGTTTTGCAATAAACATTTCAGTTTCCCTGTTATTTCGAACTGCTTGATGAGCAACATCACATCTCTTAGTTATTTAGCACATAGGAGTAATCACACTATTTTCCAGCTTTTGCAAAAAAAATAAAAAATTACTGCCAACATTTATGTTCCTCTTATTTTAGTGAATAGCATGTAAGCTGCATATCCAACCATTATCAGCAGCATGGGAATGACATCACCTGGGATTTATATGATGGTTCCAGTAAGTACTACACTTTAAAGTGTTATGACTCTTTTGGCTCAAGTCAATTCTCTTACTTGAGAAAGTTGTTAAGTGATGAGCAATAAAATATTGAAGTTTATTTTGCTGAAAGATGACTTTTATGGTGGGGATTTACAACATGTCTAGGTGTTCAGAAGTCTGTAATGTTCACTACTTTAATCTTTGCACAACTTGTGTCCAATGGATGAATGTATCCATCTACAACTGGAGAGGATGTCTGCTTACACTGTATGGTGCAGATATATCACGGTGTCACTGCTTGAAGTCACTGGGACATGTTTTCTAGCATTGGACCTGATTCACACTTAAGAGTGACTTAGGTTCGGGCAGATGCGCAACTAACTCACTCATCCAGCCCCCAACCCGCCCCCCTGTTTTTAGGTACCTTATGGCACTTACAAGTGTCATAGGGCTACCTTATATCTCCGTGCAATGGGCCTGATCCAGACCTACGCTCATGAAACGCTCATGTGCGTAGCGTAATTACGCCAGTGTACCTACAATGCACTCCCTTAGTTTTGCGTCTTACGCCCAGCAAACCCTACCCTAACTTTTCTGTTCATAACCGTGAGCGTCCGTAAGCTCATTGCGTAGTTACAACGCTTAACACGCCCATACTGTACGATTTAAATGCCTCACCCCGCCCTCGGTCTGTATTTACAGATTTCCGATGGCAGGCACGCCCTCTCGAGTGTTGTTACGAAGCTGTTACGCTCAAGGCCCATACGCTCAGATTTTCTGAGCGTAGCATCTGCCCCGCGCATGCGCTGTAAGTACAAAAACCCATTGTTGCGCTTACATCCATCGTAAAAACACACACGAGCGTAGGTCTGGATCAGACGCAATGTCTGTATGGACATTGCACCTCCCCGCCCTCCCCAGCTAATCTAAATACCTCCCCACTTTTTCCTAGAAACTCCCTATAACGCCGCCTCTATGGACATAAATCCCTGCGTGCAGTCTTTAAAGACCGCACCTACGCTATCTACGTTCAGATCTGGTACGTACATAGCGTAAATTACCTACTATGCATGCACAGTAGGTCATTTTGGGCAAATACGCACTTAAGAAGCAGAAGCTTCTTAAGTGTGAATTAGGCCCTCTGTCCTTATGGGTATGCTGACAAACTGTGCTTCTGTCATATTATGTATAATGCAAATGTTTTATTATTGTTTATATCTAAAGTTTCCTTAAAAAACCCTGAAAATAGACTAGGTTGACTAAATGAATAGAATTTTCATTACATGATTAATTAATTGATTTGATTCACAAACTGAAAAAATGTATAACACATACCCTCCAACATGACACAAAAAGGGGCAATAGTCTTAGCTGGATACAGAAGGAGGGGCAATAAGTCTGAATGGACACCAAGAGGGGGGGGGAAATAAGGTAAATGGACACAGAAGGAAGGGGCACAAAGGCTTGTTGGACAAACAGAAGCTGGCTGGACACAAACAAGGCTGGCTGGACACATATTTTATATATATATATATATATATATATATATATGTGTGTGTGTGTGTTAATGTGAAGCAGGGGTCCCCCACAATTTAGTTGCCCAGGGGCCCCCACAGACCTTAATCCGGCCCTGACTGTGGCCTATATTAATCTGTAAAAATTTCCATAAAACATAACTTATTTCTTTAATTTCCTTGATGCATACAGTATTTGCAGAGTTTTATGTGATATCAGCCATGACACTTCCTGGTGTTGTGTTTGTCATTTTTTTTGTCTATGAAATATGAGATGGAATAGGGGAACTATGTATTTTTGATGTGATTGGTTAGACAGGCCAATTTGTTAAACTGGGTACACACAGGAGCTTTTTCTGCTGATAATTGTGCAGATCAAATGACAGTTTCTGCAGATATTTGACCAGTATGTACTGTCATATGATGCTGCAGAATCATCTGAAACAGTATCTGATCATTTGATTGGATTTTTGGAAGCTGCTAATTTTTGTCAGCAGCAATGTCCCACAGTCTGTAGAAAACGTCAGTAAAGTATGTGCTGACACTGACACTGACACTGACACATGATCTTCACTGTAACGACTCCCATTCATATTTCTGCATAGTGCCACCTTGTGGGTGACTGTGTCATTGCAGCAAAGATTTATATGAACAATTTGTGAAATGATCCACAGGAAACTAAAGAGCAGTGTGTACAGTGGCCCCTGTTAAGCAGGACGGGGCTAGAATTGACAACATGTTGGATCATCACTAAAACTTCAGTGTGCACCCAGCT
The DNA here is from genome assembly GCA_011038615.1 of Limnodynastes dumerilii. Taxonomy (NCBI): domain Eukaryota; kingdom Metazoa; phylum Chordata; class Amphibia; order Anura; family Limnodynastidae; genus Limnodynastes; species Limnodynastes dumerilii. The sequence goes on along the minus strand of WWET01000036.1, from coordinate 759,845 downwards.
TTAGACTCATCATGTTTCCGCTAAATTTTATCATTGCAAATTCATAAAAAATTTCGAAAACTTGAAACACAGTTCTGATGATCAGTTTCATAATTCCATTACAATGCCATTTCATTTTGTGAGGTTGGGCCGGATCCTGACCTACGGGCGCCCAAGGTCAGTACGGGCGACATCGTAGTGGGGAGTGCACGCCCCGCTGTCAGGAGTAAATCTGGACACTTATGTGTCCAAATTCCTACCCTAACTTTTACGATCACGTATGCAGCCTTACGGCCGCATAGCTGATCGTAACGGGGGCTTCCCCCGCCCCGTCCCCTAATTACCATGTCTATCTCCGCCTTCACGGCATTGATACGACATGCGTAATGGGGTGGAAAGCCCCCTTTTGTAACGTACGTTACATGCGCCTGCCCTTATGGCACCGGAAGAAGGTTGTGCTCATGACCTTCAAAACAGGGGAATTACGACATGTACGTAATTCCCCTGTCGGTCGTAGCCCAGGATCTGGGCCGTTGTCAGCAGAATCTATAAACACATGATTAACACATGATATACACATGATAAACACGTGATATACACATGATATACACATGATAAACACATGATATACACATGATATACACATGATAAAAACGTGATATACACATGATATACACATGATAAACACATGATATACACATGATCATGATATACTAAACACATGATAAACAAATGATAAACACATGATATACACATGATAAACACATGATATACACATGATATACAAATGATAAACACGTGATATACACATGATATACACATGATAAACACATGATATACACATGATAAACACATGATATACACATGATATACACATGATATACGCATGATATATGTTTGCCAATAATTTTGAATACATTTTACGAGGAACATTCCATTTCTTGCGTTATTATTATGAAAACGAGCATGGCTTATTTTCTAATATAACATGTTAACAATACCATATTTTGTCAGAGTGTAGAAAATGTTAGAAGAACAAGACAGATGTTGATCACTGGGTGAAAAACAAAAATAGTAACCATTGAGGATGAATGTGTTTTATGAGAGCTGGGAATAGAGAAAGTCAAAAAGGAAGAGATTACAATAATCCATACTCTAATCCAATCGGGAGATGACCGGGAAGTTACTGCTGAAGTCGCTGTCTCATCATCAATAGTAGCATTTATAAAGATTTCCTCTCAGAACACTCCAAAATAATGACGGCCAACTAATAATTGTGGCATCATTTTAAGATGAGTACAATTCCACTCAGGAGTGGGATGCGAGCACTTCAGGACATCTGATGCAGATGGCTGGAGTTCAAGTGTATGGGCTGGATTCAGAGGTCCAAACATCACCTAACTTCCGCACAATGTAAGGTGGGTGAGGGGGACTATGTAAAATTTACTATAGGGGTTGGATTTAAGTGTTTCGTGCCCATCAGCGATCATATGGACCGCTGATCCACATGGGATACTTAAGGTAAATCTATTACAGCATAAATGCTGCCATAACTGCATAAGAAGGGAGTGACAGGGGAGGTTGCTTTTTACTACCCTAGAATAGAATGTAGCATATTTGCCCATCTCTGTTGTCACTCTAACTCATACATGCTGCTCAATGTTAGGTATCTGTTAACAGAAGTCTTACAGTGAGAACACTGAGACCACACCCATCCTCCCCATAACCCCCACACACACACACACACACCCTCCCCTGCCAATTATAGTTATTGTTAGAACGTGTTTATCCTTTCTCTTATAACTACATGACAACTGTGGACCACATGTTTAGTCTGATTCCTGATACTGTTCAATATCTGGGTGGGCTGTTCACTTTCAAATATTCATATTGTATATCTGTCTCTATTTGTAAATCTATGTCTATATAGTCATGTATAAGGAAATCACATTGATTAACAAATTGCCTGCTCTTAATGTACCATTTTCTTGAATTGTTTTATATTAACCAATAAACATAATTCACACACAAAAAAATAGAACAATCTCTCATTTTAAATCAATTTTTTTCTTACAATTTTCCAAATTTATTAAAATAATGTAATTTTCCTATTGTGCAGATTTATGTAGAGAAGCTTTTTATATCCCCTGGAATCTGGAAGATATATATATATATATATAGCAGTACGGCGTCCGGCACTTGGCGTCTAATTATTGGTATCAAAAAAAACATCAAAAACACACAGTGTGGTCCAACGTTTGGGGGGCTTTTTTGT
>WWET01000036.1:735656-757272 GCA_011038615.1 Limnodynastes dumerilii | reverse complement strand
TATATCCCGTAATATCTAAGATATATATATATATATATATATATATATATATATATATATACTGTTCTTATTTCACATTGAAATACCAGAGATATAAGAAACATTGAACTAAAAGTTTAGTTTTATATATATCATAAGCAATGAAGAGGTTTGTAGAGTGTTCTGGAAAGTTTAATTTGTTCTGTGGAATCTATTCGCTGTTGTCACCAATCATACACTGTCATATCAAATACTCTTATTAGAGCAGTATTTATATACATTGGTACAATCTATTGTAGATCTTGTCCTACTGATGCTGACCATATATACCCTAATTCCTTTGCTTTGATGGAGTGTGTGTTATGTACAGCAAAGGTCGGCATTTATTGATTTACATGATATATATACAGTGTTTATAAGAACAATGCAAATATATTCACTAAACATATAAACATTGTGGAGACACTTTAGGTTTTGTGATCAAATAAAGAACACCTGGTGGACACGTAATGGAATAAATAATTTAAGGGCGTATTTGACTAGCTCCAATATATAACCAGAAATCTTCAAAGCATTGGGAATAAAAAGCTATATAGGGGGAGCTTGACTTATTAAGGTGGCTCCTCCATATATATGCAGGACCTACAATGTACTTGACCTGCCCAGAATAACAGCAACCTGGTTAGAGTTGGACAAAACAAAAGAGTGGTCTATCCATGTATTGGACCTGATTTGTACTTAATGGGTCTGATCAAGAGCTGAACAAGCATCCAATGGCGTAGCGTATCTATGGGGCTGATCCTGAACAACGCCCGCTGGCGTAGTTACGGTGGGCGTATGCATAAGATCTGCTGTTTAGCCGATCTGCGCATGTGCTGGGCAGATGTTGCCCGGCGTAGTCATGGAAATCGTGTATGCAGGATCGGGCGTCCCTAACTGTAGCGTAGTTACGGTTGAAAGGGCGTTCCTCACCTTAACTATGCTACAGTTAGGGAAGGAAGGTGGGGAGAGGCAGGGAGGGGACGGGTTTTGTCAGTTACGCGCCCGTCCCGGCGTAATTACACTCTGTTACGCTGGCTGAAGTTAGTGTGGCCTTCAGCCGGTGTAACAGAGTGTAATTACACTGGGACCGGGGGAGTGCATAGATGTTACATCATAGGTCTGGATCAGGCCCAATGTCTATGCATGCACTGTGCATGCCCTGAAAAAAATAATTACAGCAATCAAGGATAAGAAACAATAAATAAAGAATGAGCGCTGTCTTCACGGGTAAGTAAACTATAACAAACTTATAAATAAAGCCTGTTGTACAGAGAGCATGGAACAAACAAATCCCTAAAAAGAATGTTACAAATAAAAAGCAGGGGGGGGGGGGCAGCCTTCTAAAGCAAAAACAATAGAGGAACACATGCAAAAATGTGGCAACTCACACAATACAATGATTTTTATTATGACAAAATAATTGTTAAATATATAAAAATGTATTGATATACAACCACTATAGATATGGTGGAGGGACGTTGTCAATGTACAGTAAGGTCATGTTCAGATCCAGACCTGAACGCTCACATTAACACACACAGTTTACAGCAAAACATATGCAACAGCCACAGGGCAAGTCTCAGACCAGGGAGCTATGGATGGCTGACTCTCCACAACCTATTTTTGAACCAGTGCAATCCAAATGATGTAGGAAAGCTGCTTAGGCATTGTGTTGGTTTATAAAGAAAGAGTGGTACCCTGCACTTCACTTGGATCGCTGGGAACAGGGAACGTGTCTGTGAAAGTAGCTGCACTGTGCTTGGCTGTACTGTGTACGTACACACACTGTTATACTGCCTAAGAATCCACATCTGCAGCTTTGTTCCTGTCTGGGTCCTTTATGGACCTGCCATGATTTGTGTGTGTTTTTAGGAGCTGCAGGATTCATCTTTGCATTCAAGTGTGGATCAGGTCCATTGACTTACACTAAAATGGATAATGCATCTTGCATTGAACTATGAAGAGTGTGATGGATATTTGAGTAGTAAAAATATACATATTCTCTGGTCCTTTTCATTCTGGTATTCACCTTCCCCTCTTCAGTATCTGTCTATAACTTTTTTGCTCCTATTGGCATCAGCAGCCACCACAGATCTATTGTGGTGTAATCCCGACCATGATGCCACCTCTCACAGTAGGTTACTCTGCTGTGATTGAAAAAGCAGAAAGTGGCTGTGTCATTAACAAACAGTGCCACCGCCAAATATTTTGGGGGGCACAAACTCAGCGCCTTGCCCCCTACGCAACATCATCCATGACATTACACAGAATTACCTTACCAGCTGGCCGATGCACAAGGATGCCCGATACTGTACAGATCTAAGCAGCAAGTATTGGACACCTTCTGCTGTAGAGCCATGGTAAGTACCTGAGGACCCCACCAGCTTCGGGGCCCGGAACAGTAGTCCAGGCTGTTCCTCCCTGATGGCAGCCCTGTTTACAAATATAGTCTTCCTAGATGGTGGACAGAGGATCATTGCTGGCCAATCCAGAGCTGCTCATACCTTGTAGTACAATAACAGTGCTACTGGGAGAAAAATTATATTTTATGTACTGTTCCAATCAAGGAAACAGGAGTTGAGTATATCTTCAGATTAGCACTAGTACAGGCAATCTTTGCCACTTCACATATTGTGAAACTACAACTACAACAGCATGCCCCAACAGCAGAGGTAGAGCCGAGGCCTTGAAAACCATGTTGGGACTTCCCAACATCTGGTGGTGCCTATGTTTTTGCTTCCAACGATAGATTCTTCTCATAATCACTGATGAATACGTTTTTTCCTGGATATTGGAAAGAACAGGTACAGGACGTTAAGTGATTTGATCAAGTACAATCGTGGTTGATGTGTTATAGTGTCTACAGTTTATACAATAAACAATGAAGAGGTTACATAAGTATAAAGCTGTCCTACAGAAGTTCAAACCATTCATTACAAAGAACAATCATCTCGTCATTGGGAGCCTCTAGGAAATTAGGTCCGTAAATAATTATAACAAATTAAATCCCTAGGATAATGCTGTTCTGGTCTTAAAATAACAATTTGGAGACACAAATCTCTATAGAGCGAGTGCTAAATATTAAACAGCTGTGTATGTCATATTTTTGGCATTTAAACACACCAGGCAGAGTAAATATATAGATACACCCATCTTCCCATTATCTTTTCATAATCTAACCCCATCAGTCGATAGTGTTTTACGAGCCTTCATTTTTAAACAAACACATGGAATGGTCTGGCTCATAATAACGGTAAACCGCTGTGATCTTAGCATTACAAACAGAGAAACATGCTAACTGTGAGACTAATGATTAAACAAGTAGAGCAAACAAATAACAAATACTGTACAGATGTTGCCCAATAATCTAGATCAGAATACTCCATACAGCTGTCTCCCTTATGACACCCCATTCCTATTAGACTTGCATTGAAATCTTATATCATTATAGTTCTACAGCTGTGAGGTTCAAGACTAGGAAATAAATATAAAACATATTAACAGGGGCTAATATTTTATGTGAAAAGCTGTATTTTACGTGCCATCAAATATCTAAGCTGTGTGATATTTTCAAACCAGATCTCGTATGTTGCAACATGGAATATTCTTAAACTTGGTGTCCTATTCTGAAACATGGGGCCGGATCCAGACCTATGTTCCCTTTATGTTTCAACGCGCAGTGTATTTACACTTTCGTAATCACTATGCACTCCCCTCGGTCGTACGTATTTTTGCCGTTTTACGCTTTCCAAACCCTACCTTAACTTTTCCAAGTGTAACTCCTGTCCGCGGTAATGGCTGCATGTACTTACGCACCTAAGCACGCCCATACTGTACGATATAAATGCCTCACCCCGCCTCCAAAGCGTAATTACCGGTGTCGTATGTCTGGCTCGCCCCTTCGTCCGTAGTTACGCTGTTGATCGTAGGCTCGTAAGTACGCTCAGAGTTTCGGGTCACAACATCTGCCGTGCACATGCGCAGAACATGCAAAACAGCGTTTTTACGACTTTAGCTAGTGGTCATAGCTCTGGATCTGGCCCATGAACGCTACAGATGTTTAGACAATTTCAGCATATGTCAGGGATTACTGACTGACTGGTCCTTCCTTCAATACAGGTTTCATTTTTATTCTTATCCAAGGAGGATTTACATACAAATGTCCAATAATGAGAGACCTCCATTTGTCATTTCAGCCTAAACTACATGGTTAAAACAAGTGCCCTGAACCTCCATTTGTCATTTCAGCCTAAACTACATGGTTAAAACAAGTGCCCTGAACATGTCATGTCACCATTTTGCCAACAGAACCAGCCCAGAGATCATAATCTGTTAGATTTGGTAATCAGAACATTATTGTCTTCAAAGAGAAAGTCAGCAGTCACAATGAAAATTAAATTAACTTAATGTAATGATACAGTATTATTATTTATATTCAGATTGAAACTTTTGTGTAATAATTTCTCATTTGTTTACTGATAAGTTAATATTTTTTATATTTTTTATATATTTATAAGAGAAGATCTAAAATGTTGATAAGTAGAGTGTTACTTCCTTCTGTGTGCAGACTGTTGGGTTCAAGGAGAGCAGTTGAACAGATGCAATTGTAGGTGAAGCACACAAGGGCGGGAGTAGCACAAATTTAAGGTGCTGAGTATACTTGTAAACAAAGCACTGTATATTGTAACTTTTTTCTACAGTAAAAATGCCTCTGATGATTAACAGATAAATCCACAAGATGGCAGTATGGCAAAATAATACATCATTTCTAAAAATGATTGTTCGTTGACCACAAAATGTATGAATGTTGCAGACATATTACAGTGTATGTTCTGTTTGCACCAACCACTCTCAGTTGTAGAACATAGACAAACTGTGGTTGGATCGTACAAAATCTAATTGCGTCTTGTGCATGCCCGTGAAAATGAGTGACCTGGCTGCATTGTCATCTGCTCCTTGCAGACTTCAATATTACAGTGTGTAGTATAGACGTGCTACTGTAAAGGGTGCTATCCAGTCCAGAGGTTCTGTGCGCTTTCGGATCACACGCATGTATACACATGTATGATACACATGTATGGCATGTAGATATGGATCAGGCCCAGTGTGACATCGCATTGAAGTATAGCTTAAAAATCTACACAATCATTGGAGCGGACACACTAATCAGACATTGCTTATTGTGTGACTGGGAAAATAATCTTCTGCAGTGTGTACACCCCTGCAGGCTTTCCTTACGTGTGGGGGTCTGTTATTACACACGGAAGTGGGGAGTGATCTCCCCTGACACTCCTGTCTGACATGCAGAGGTATGGACACTTCCTTGTCCATTCCCCCTACCTTAAGTTTACTGCACGAATTGTGTCTAATCGCAGATCTGTGTGGATAATCATAATGCTACCCGGTTTGCCTAATTAGAATGGTAAACCCCGCCTCCAATGCTTGGTTTTTCCTTTTATTTCTTCCCTCTTGGAAATACAAGGGGATGGAAACAGCTGACACTCTCCAGGGACTTAATGATAATAATATTCATACAAAGCTCGTCCTCACTCTTGCTGGGTATCATTATAAAACAGGGATCAGAACAATGTGGCCACGGAATTTATGAAATCTCCTTATCAAGTCCAGTGGGGGTTGTGCTTGGTGACACAAATAAAGTTATAAACCTTCGCTGTGGACCAAATGTGGGAGGGTTTGCATGCTGCTCCTGTTTTGGGTTGGCAAGTATAGCTATTGGCAACACTTCACATTTTACGAGTTTTAACAAATGTATACCACACTCTCATGGCAGGGCCGGATTGAGGGCCATGTGGGCCTAGGGCTGAAAATTATCAAGGACCCACACTATATAGAATACTTTGGAGTAGGATGTCAGTTCCTGGCATTCATCCTTATGCACTGCATGCTGTGGGGCCTATTTTCAGATGGAGGCCTGGGGCTATAGTCCCATTAGCCCCATTGTTAATCTGGCCCTGTCTCATAGTAGCTTTTATTTTTACATTGTTGGGGCTAGGGATGATTTCCTTGTATTAAAGAGCTGGTTATGCAATTATTTTAAAAAGGATTCACGTATGACAGGAAAAATTTGTATTGTGCCATTAAGTTTTGTAACATTCAATGTTAGAGGACTTGCAAGAAAGTTCTATAATGCTTGCAAAAATGTCTTCCAAAGACAAGAGGGCCGGAGGTAAAGTTCTTCCCATATACAGTCTGCTTCAAGTGGTAATGCTCAACTTACAAATCCTCCATTTCTCAATAACCCTATTATATATATCACTATCTAAATAAAGTGTGATTATCTGACCACTCTGACCATATTCATGCAATCTTAATCTTAAGGCTCGATGAAATTTGCACCTCAAATCTACACTGTCACTTTTTTTTAGTATCTTTATTTATAACAGCTGTGAGTAAATGTTGTTTAAGTGCATAGTTGCCAACTCTCCCTGAATATCAGGGAGACTCCCTGAAGATTGGGTGATCTCCCTGACTCCCTGAAGTGTTTGGTAATCTCTCTGATTCTAATTTCATCCATTGAGGCCTATGGAGATGACCAATTTCATAGAGGCCAAGATGTAATGAAAGAATCTTGTTAATCAGCTGCAGCGTCACTTTTAGCTTTTCTATAAAGATAGTAATGAAAGTATTCACTGACAATTTAATAATCCATAAATACTGACATTTTAATTGTAAAATAGTTTTCCTGGCAGTGCTAGATACACCTATGGGTGGAGCTATTCACAGGACACACCTCTTTGGCGCTAAAGGACACACCCCTTTGGTGCACCACCTTGATAGTGCACTTACAATCTCCCTGATATTCATTTGCAAAAGTAGGCAACCATGTTTAAGTGGCACATGAGAAATCATTCCAAAATAAAGAGACACATTAAACAATAGTGCATAACAGTATGATAAATACAATATATGCTTTTATTATGGCATGAATGAAAGGGGGTGTTGTGTTATAAAGGGGTCATAATCAAAAAAGGGGAGAGAAGAGGCATAAAGGGAGGCAATTTGGTCACAGCAGCAAATGGGAGTTACAGTTGGCTTTAATGACTATCCACAATGTGCTAGGATGAGTTTAAATCCCAGCTTTTCAAAACAGAGAGATTCCTAGAGAGAACAAGAAGATTAGCATTCCGATTTCCTTCATAAAATATCCTAAGTGCAGCGTTATCGATACAAAGGGAACCTTTGACATGGAATTTTCATTGATACAGTTTTCTTCCCGTACTGTGCCGGGTTACTGCTGATAATTGATAACATCTGGACTGCGACATACTCGGTTCAACACCAAAACATCTTCAAGACCCTTTGAAAGCAAATAAATTCCGTCTGCCCACACAGTGCCTGCTCTGTTATCCTTTGTCCCATTCATATATTGTGTTTCTTGCAGTATTTCCCATAATCAGCTGCATCCTAGATTGTGTTTACAGGACAAGACATGTGGTGTTTTACTGAAAGCAGACATATTGCACATACTTTATTTAGGACAAAGTCATCTAACTGTGTATTGCATGAATAGGGATGATTGCAGCAATGCCTAAACTATGTCCATCTTTGTCTCAATACAAAGTAACACTAACCTCACATAGGGCCAGATCCAGAGCTATGTTTCCATTATGTTTCAAGACGTAGAGTATTTACACTAGCGCATTTACTAGGCACGCCCCTCGCTCGTACGTACTTTGGACGTTTTAAGCTTGCCGAACCCTGCCTTAACTTTACACTGCGTAAGTGCTGATGTACGCAAAGGCTGCACGTACGTCCCTGCCTAAACACGCCCATACTGTATGATTTAAATGCCTCACCCCGCCTCCAAAGCGTAAATTACGGGTGTCGTATGGCTGTCACGCCCCTTCGTATGTAGTTACACTGTTAATACTAGCCTGGTACGTACGTTCAGAGTTACATGGCGTAACGTCTGTCGTGCGCATGCGCAGTACATACAAAACAGCATTTTTACGTCAGCGGCTAGCGTAAATACACTAGCGTACTTAGTTCTGGATCTACCCCATAGAGGCTATTGAAGAAGCTGTTTGGTAATGTAGCTGGTCCATTTGATTTCTTCCAGGAGGGAGGAAATGGATGACACTTCCTATCAATGATGCAATTCATAGTGGGCCAAACCCAGAATTATTAAAGACAGCCGACTTACATACACTATGGGCCTGATCCAGACCTACGCTGTTACACTGAGTGTTCTAACGCTCAGCGTAACAGCAGCTCACTCCCCTGACACTCCCCCTGCTTGGAGCGTATTTACACTCCCTTACGCCGGCTGAAAGCTACCCTAACTTCAGCCGGCGTAAGGGAGTGTAACTACGCTGGCACTCGCTTACACCGGCTGAAGGCTACCCTAACTTGCTACACTAACTCCGCCCTCCCAGCCTCATTAACCTCCCTCCCCCGCCTCCCTACACTAACCTGAACGTAGTAACGCTGGGGGACTCCCCCTCCAGCGTTACTACGGCGCTGTTACGGACGCCCGATCCTTGATCGGGTGTTGCCGTAGCTACGCCGGGCAACATCTTCCCGGCGCATGCGCAGATCGGCTTTTAAGCCGATCTTACGCTGCTGGCTGACGTCTTAACGCCAGCCAGTGTAGGTCTGGATCAGGCCCTATGTGTGTAAGTCAGTTGTCAGGTGGTACTGCACATGCGCAGTACTGTGAATTTCACATCTGAACACAGCCAACCGATGCAGCGTTCCATGCAGAATTCAGTCTTCAGTACTTGCTACACATGGTAGGAATGTACAGTAAGGGCTTTGTCAAGCATTTATATATGACCCAGCTTTCTGTACACAGGGGGCTACATGCGGAAAACTTAAGGTAGGGTGCTTAACACACTGCACGTAGGAATGCCAAGATTTAGCAGAAGTGTATACCCGCCATCTACCCTACCAACTCTACCCTACCAGAGAGCGCTGAAAATGAGCAAACCCTTGAAACATGCAAACAAATGTGTATGGGCAGAAAGGCCGCAGCGTGTACTATTATGCAGGTTTCAAAGTCTCTTTTATGGACCTATGGCACTCGTAAGTTCCTTAAGAACCTGAAAACTAAGGGCGTGCCGAGGGAGTTGCTTGCTACTAGTTACGTTTGTTTAAGAACCTAACGCGTTTTTTTGTGTGAATCAGACCCTATGTGAGTGAGAGTGTGTTTTAAAACATGTTTTATTCCAGTGCAAGGACGCATGCACACCAGGCTCCTACTGCACTTATAGCAGCACTCACATGACCCTTACTCATTTAAATATAGTGGAACGCCCTGTTACACTAGTGCAGATCAAACAGACGTGAACCAGGCAGATCAGTCAGGTTGCTTCCATTATTTTGTGGCTGCTCGTTTTCTGCACAGTGCTAATAAACGCTGCACTGTCTTACACTTATCTCTTTGGGCCTGATCCAGAGCTACGAAATTTCGCACGACGGGCGAATGCGTACGTTCGACCGTGCGTATATACATACACGCCCCTAACACTCCCATTGAAAAGTACCTGCTTACGGCGGCTATACCCTACACCAGGTACTACCGTCGGCCGTACGAATTTTCGCACATAATACGCTGAGCGTACGGGCTTAGCACGCCCATACTGTACAATTTAAATGGCTATCCCCGCCTCCGTAAAACGAGCCGAGCGCCCAGGCGATATAGTAAAACGAGCGCCCAGGCGACCGTCGTACTGAACGCACGTCCCTCGAGCGAAAAATTCGCACACGATACGACCGCTATACGCTCATGTCGTCCAGCCGACCGGAAGCTGTCATACTGGGCATGCGCAGTGCGAATTTTCGTACGAAAATACGCAAAAAACGGTCGTACGCTCGCTCGAAATCGGCCAATTTCGTAGCTCTGGATCAGGCCCTTTGTGTCTATGGAATACAAGGAGTGGCTGTAATGCCATGCAATCTTTCTGCCATTACTGTGACTAATTGCAATCCACACAATAATTTTCTACAAGATTGTGATTTTTTTAAGTCATATTATTCAGGAAGAGTTTTCGGCATCATAGTTTCCCTGTTCTATATAGTTTCTGGCATTATAGTTCCCCTGTTCTATATAGTTTCTGGCATTATAGTTTTTCCCTGTTCTATATAGTTTCCGGCATCATACTTTTCCTTTTCTATATTCCTTGTTTATATTTGTGTAATGTAACGTTCTCAGTTGCAGTCTCATGTCATCTTTCACAATGGAAGGAACAGTCCCCCTTTATGATGGTAAACTCGCACAATTATTGTATTGCATTTTCTCTTTATCCTATGTGTACAATAAAACTCTGTATAATAATATGATTTAAAAGCTTCTCAGTGGCCATGGTTATTACCTTTTTAAAAGGCTTGAGCTTAGGCCAAAAAACACAATTTTCCTCTTTGTAAGATAACTCTCTCAAAGGGTAAGGCAATATGTCTGAGGTTTTCTATTGTAACACTGCAGCTATTTCGGTTGTGGAGGAATGTAGACTTGTTGCAGGTTGTATCGTTAAAGGACCCACATAAAAGTTAATTATATATTAAATTATGTTAACAGAACAGCTCACAAGTCAAGAGATTTATCTGTGCAGAACCGAGCTCCTGTCAGTAAGATTTTTATACAATATACACTATAGTTTCATTTGTTAAATAATTTTTTTCCATGTGGACATTTGCCGTTCCTAGTGATTTTAAAACACGGCAGTTACAAAAGCTTGGATCTGATCATATGAACCTGCTGACAGATGTGTCAGTTTGCACTTGAAAATGTGGGCATGACTTGGTATTACAATGACCTGTATAGGTATCAAGACGGCTGCCATTTTATGTTAGCATGAATCATAAACCTTAAAGCATTGTTATGGGTGTCACAATTCTGTTGTTGCAAAGGGAGTGGTTACCATGGGAAGAATAGTCATCTGGGAGCAGAGATCTAAAAGAGCAAATGTAAAAGCAGATAGATGTCCTATATGAGCTTAAATCAGGTTATAAAATCATAGGGACTGATCCAGACTTAAGGTCATTTCACTTCATTCTATGGCTAATGCACTCCACTCTCACTTATGTAACTTAGCTGATTTACGTGTTCAGAGCCCTAACTTAACTTTTCCTTGCTTATCTCTGTGCGTGCCTGTCGCCTTGTCATACATAAGTGCCTAACCCAGCCCATACTGTGCAATTGCTCCCCACCCACAATGCGTATTTTCATCTGGCGTAGCGTCTATCGTACGGAGATACACACAATCAGAGTTACGATAAGTAACATCTGTCGCGTGTATGCGTAGTGTGTTCCCACAGCCGGATTTACGCATGTCGCGTGCATAAATTGTCTGTCGTTATTAAGTCTGGATTAAGCTATAGTGAGCAAAAATATTTATAGACCGGGCTGTCTTTATTGTATCACTAGACCTGTTACAAAGGCCATGGCATCAAAAACATTAGGTCACATCCATTATTACACCAAAGGGGTGTTTTCCAATTGCTATGATCGAAAAACGCCACATTCTAGTACTGCGGCACATGTTCTGGGGCCGCAGTACCAGAATGGACCAGGACGGAAGTTCTTCCGCTCTGTGGGTTGGTGTCTGGTAGCGTAGCTACTGTACGAGTGAGTGGAGTGGCCTCCCTTCGTTTGTGCCAGTTAGGATGCTGTGGGCATCTGGCATTGGATCCGCTGCTGCTTCAGTAAGAGCTGCAGCAGATGTCTTAATCCAGTAATGGAGTCAGTCATGTGACATGCAGGCTCTGTTGTCATCATGTGACATGAAGGCTCTGTTGCCATCATGCCTCAATCACTTCTTAAATTAATGAATTACTGGGCTCACCAAACCACTATTGTCACACTTATTTACCCAGTAATGTCACGTCAATGTTTTAATAGCACATTTTAAGCATTAGGGCCAGATCCAAAACTGATAACAATAGCAACTTATGTATGTCAGGTGCCTGAGTGCATCAGAACGCAACTGACCAATGCTGCATTCCAAACAAAATTCAACCTCTGCAAGCAGGGTGTGCCCACACACAATGCGATACACGATGGTGGATGGGCTTTGGCCTACCAATCGTACAGTAAGGAATTGGCAAGCCCTTACCCACAATTCAGCATTCCACATGAGAGGTTAAGGTAGGGTCCTGGGCATTGAAATCATATCCTCATGTTGGAGTGCAGGGAGATTGCCTGTTCTCCTACATGTGAACGCTAGCCTCTAATGCAGAGCGTAACATATGGAAAATGTCTGGATCCGGTCCTAAGCTATCATTATTTTCAGAATTACTGTAGAAGGCAAACGTAAATTAACACAATTAGCTCTGGTGCACTCCCCCTGTCACTCCCCCTGTGTGAGCATAGTTACACACAGTTACGCCAGCTGAAGGCTACCCTAACTTCATCCGGCGTAACTGTGTGTAACTATGTTCACATAGGAGTGTAATGTGCCAAACCCAGCCCTCCTGTCCTAATTACCCTCCCTCCCACGCCTAGCTTCCATAACTACAGCGTATTTACAGAGCTGCCCGGCCCTTCATCCGTAACTACGCTGTAGTTATGGACGCATGATTCAGGGATTACGTCGGGCAACATCTGCCTGGCGTATGCGCAGAGCGGCAAATATGTAGTTCTTACATATCCGCCTGCCGTAGTAGTGAATCAGGCCCAATATGTGTAAGGGGATGTCTATTGTGGTTTTGCTGTAACATGTGGGGTTCCTGTAATATGTGTGTGTGTGGGGAGTTTATTCGGCAGGGGTGGTAGTTGAATGGCATAATCCCCATAGCAAGGAAGTGGTGCCCAAGACTGGGGTGGGGGGGGGGCATGGGACAAGCCAGTAACCTTGGGGGGGGCAGGGAACAAGCCAGTAACCTTTCTGCACATATGCACAGAAGTTGTCGGAGGCTGACAGTTTAAACCAGCACTTCCCACTCCTCCATGTATGAGTGCTGTGCTCTGTTTATAAATACATTGTTAGGATCTCTCTTAGCTGCTGGCTATGTATTTACAAATAGCCCTTAGCTTTCATACATGGAGTGCTGAAGACTTAAGTCTTAAGCTGCCAGCCTCTGAAGAGTTCCATGAGTGCAGGGAGGTGTCGTTGCCACAGACCCCCCCCCCCTCTTCTCCGAGAAGCACAGCAGCCACACCTCCTGCCCCAATGTTAATTATGCCACTGCTATTGGGGGGATGAGGGGGACAGCTTAGTGCCAGCATTGGCATTAGGCTTCTAGGAGGGGAAGGTTAGGCTGCAGAGAGGGGAAGATTAAAGTTATGTTGCAGGGAAGGGGACGTTAGGGTTCAGCTGTTAGGGTTGGGCTGCAGAGAGGGAAAGATTAGGTTTAAGCTGTAGGGAAGAGAAGGTTAGTGTTAGGCTTTTAAGACAGGAAATGAAAGGAAATGTTAGGGTTAGGTTGCTAGTATGTGTTTGTGTCTGGTGTTTATAGGGGTTGTTGCTATAATAAATGATTGGGGATGCCGTACCGATTTCAGAACTCCGCTACCGCTGTGGTCGCATCTCTGATGCCTGTATAATGATCCATTATTATTATTATTATTTTTTCTATTAAATGGACCTCAAGGAATCAACTTGTGCTATAAGCCACTATCTGCAGCATAAACAAGAAACTGTCTTATATGCTATCATTTCTCTTCTTTCTCTCCTAGCATTTCTGGCAGAACATTTGCATTCAGCAAGTATCGGAGCTACAATATGTTTTACATTTTCTTACCCCTGATTGCCTGCTGAATTCTGTGGTCACGGATAAATCGTTTTGTGGCATAGTTCTAAATCCTGACTTGACGGATTTAATGTGCCCAATATCTTTGCATTGGATGAACTTTTATAATTATAAATCTACTTTGTGAGAAAACCTTCCCAGTAGATGGTTGCTTAAGTTTCTTATTTAAAATAGCACAATTGTACTTAATCATTGATTGATGAAAGAATTTGTGTTAGTTTATGTTAAAGTTTAAACTTTGGAATTCTAAGGGTCCCATTTCCTAAAGATAGAAGAGAACTTCATTTTCATGGGATAATGTCATTTCCATATGAATGCAGCCCTTATCGCCTGAAATCAAAGTTATACATGTTTACAAACCCGGAGCTGGTTGATAGAGAGGGTGATGTAACAATTAACAATTCTCTGGAAACTTAACATTGACCAAGGAACAATAATGGAGAAATGAGAGCAAACCAACCGACATACGGATAAACCTTGCTGTGGAATGGGCTCAAATGATAACCGCAGCATAAAGAAACATCATGAAAAGAGACCTTTTTGCTCCCATTTCCCCCGCTGTATCCCACAATTTTATTGTTTTGTAGGTCCAAGATTTAAACATATTTCATTATTTACTCCCCGTTAATTAACATCCCTTTCTTTTAGACACCAGCGCCATTACCTACCCTTTAGAACACCCCTTTCTTTTAGACACCAGCGCCATTACCTACCCTTTATTTTACTATTTGTACTTTTAGAGTCGGGTCTCTTTTTTGTGGTTGGTTTGAGCTGCAGGTATTAGCGCTTTTGAATGGTTTAACCTATCCATGTTTACAAACCCACAATAGCCATGGACAACTAGTGACTAGACATCCATGTGTTTGGTTTTTAACTACTATCATTCAAACAGACAGACTTATAACAGTCAGGGGGCTACCTAAATTTTTCCAGCTACAGTGGGCCGGATCCAGACCAACATTTCCATTACGTTTCAAGGCGTAGCGTATTTACTAGGCACTCCCCTAGTCCGTACGTACTTTTGCCGTTTTACGACTGCCAAACCCTACCTTAACTTTTCAAAGCGTAACTACTGACGTCTATAAAGGCTTCACGGACCTAAGTGCGGAAATACGTTAGCGTACATAGCTCAGGATCTACCCCAGTGTGTCTAAATTCCCAAAAGTCTGAATCGGTGCGCAATTAGAGTGAGCGCCTGTACTATACCTTGACAAGTGGGAACGCCTACATACATCTAAACCCAGTCCCTCAGTCAGAAATTCCAGTCCTCCCTTTATGTATAATGCTGAGCAGCAGATGATCTTCTCCCATCATTCCAACATAACACTTGTACTGTGCACCCCCCAATACTGAGCCAGCAGCTGTTCTACTCTATTCATTTCCCCAGCATTTGTGAACCTCCCCTAATGCTGAGAAACAGCTGATCTTCTCCCATCACTCACACCTAACACCTCCAATAATACTGAGCCAGCAGCTGTCCTACTCCAATCACTTTCCCCCAGCATTTGTACACCTTCCCTAATTCTGAGCCAGCAGCTGTCCTACTGCCATTTTTTATGCAGTATTTGTGTGCAGTAAATGATGCATAGCCTTACCACAACAGAAAGACAGCATCTCTTCCAGTATCTAGCCATCAGTTGCCTCTCTCCCAGCATTCTAATGCATTGCCTGTGCTGTGCACCACACATGATGCCAAGCCAGCAGGTTATTTATCTCTGTAACACTTAGCCAGAATCTCTATTGTTCTCCTAATGTCTGACCAGAAGCTGTCCCATCTAACCAGCAGGTAGAAGCTGTCACTCTATCATCTAACACTTATACATCACACATTATGCTTAGTCAGCAACTGAACTGTCCATCTCCCATTATTCACACAGCCACTGTATTGAACCACAAGGGAATTATACAGTAATGCAACCAAAGTTTAAAACAATATACACAATTTGGATCTATATTAGTAGGAATTGTGTGTTTTGTTTGTATATTTTTATTTTATATTTTATTTTGTGTATTTGTATTTTATTTATGTTAAAGGCACCTTGATGATCTTGACTTATAGTGTCCACACCTAATGTTGGGCCTGATTCATAAATAAGTGTGTAAGGGGACTGTTGCATAAGTCCTCTTGACATCAGTGCATGCTGCCTATTAGCATTTCATCCGTTGCGAGGGGAGTGCTTAAATTTGTGATTGTGGAAATAGCGGCCCAGCGATTGTGGATCCCTGGGGATCAGGTCAAAGAAAAATCTTATTTCTGGATCCTCTCTAGTAATAGTAATTTCAGGTACCACATGTGTGCAATATACTCATTTCCATACACAACACAAATAAGCATTTAGGGCTGTATTCAGACCTAATAACATTCCTAAAAATATGCAGGTTATGTGCGTTTGTCAGCGTATTTTTGCTATATGCGTGGCAGATGTTATGCATAACAACTCATTATGCCCGGATTGATGTCCGTACCTAATGACATCCATAAGAAGGGGCGTGCCAGCACTCTGTAAGAACGAGGATATGCAAAGTGGGTGGGATTTATATTGGACAGTATGGACGGGGTTAGGCACTTCCATTCTTACTTTAGCAAGCTCCGCACAAACATACGCACAGAAAATAAGGTAGGTCTATGGTGACGAAAGTCATTAAAAATCCATAAGAACAATGGGAATTGTTATGGGAGTGCACTTGCCACTTAGTTCTGCGAATCCGTGCGTACTTGCAGTCTGAATCAGGCCTTTAATCTTTCCATCTGAATTGCATAGCATTTACTTATTGAGTATGGATATGTAACAGGGTAGACACGCCAGGAGAGGTACCGAAAATGAGGGATGATCTAGGTAGACTGGAGGAATGGTCAAGAGTGTGGCAAATGCAGTTTAATGCACTTGGGGAACAAAAACCCCAAAGCCCAATACAGCATTAATGGCACTACATTAGAAACTACTGAAGAGGAAAGGGATCTAGGAGTCATTATTTCATGTGACTTAAAGGTAGCCAAGCAATGTAATAAAGCAATGAGAAAGGGAAGTCAGATGCTTGGTTGCATAGCGAGAAGAGTTAGTAGCAGAAAGAGAGAAGTAGTGAAGCCCCTTTATAGATCGTTGGTACGACATCACCTAGAGCAACTAAAATGGTCCATGGCATGTGTAACAAATCTAGAAAGGCTAGAGGAACTAAACATGAATAGCTTGGAGCAGAGATATGATAGCAGCTTTCAAATATATTAAATGTTGTAAACGGCTAGAGGAGGGTGGCATTTTTCAAAAGGAAGAGGTGTAATAGAACACGAGGGCATGGATATAAACTGGAGGGTGGTAGATTCAGAGGAAATGTGCAGAAAAATTACTTCACTGAAAGGGTGATAGATAAGTGGAATATTCTCCCATCTGAGGTGGTTGAGGCTAAAACAGTAGAACAGTTTAAACATGCTTGGGATAAATATGAGGATATCCTAAATCTTAAACTAAATTTAGGGTAAATAGGGTCAGGGTATAGTTTAATATAAACAACTGGGCAGACTAGATGGGCCATGTGGTTCTTATCTGCCGTCACTTTCTGAAGGTGCTATATGTGCACCCTCTTCATTTTTTAAAATTTTCCTATCATATTATATATATATTATTGCGTTATCAATGGGTCTAACCGCCCCCCCACCCTCCTACTCTAAAATTGTAATCATTAGAACATTTTGCTATTCATATCTACAAGCAAATTGGTAAATGCTATTGTATATAATACTAAATATACATATTTCCATCTTTCTGTACTTTTCACCTGGACGGAATGTATTTTCCCCACATTTATTGATTGCTCTGGGAATGGTTTACATTTGCATGCCACTTATCAAGACTTTACTTTGGCATCCAGAAAAGACGGTAATACAATTTTCCTGGCACAATCGCGCTACTTTGTATCATATCATCGCCATTTTTTTTAACATTGTAACATGAAAAGCATTTTGAAAGGTAGAATTTTAATATGTCTGAGAGAAACCATATGTGGAACTCCATAATGCATTACATGAGTACATTTCTAAAAAGCTACTTGGCTGTGTAGATAACACAATGGTGACCACAATGTATAATGAACATCTTGGGAAATGTAAAGTATCCTGTTTGTGATGCATACTGTATCCCCTTTAAAAATGGACTGCATTATATAGTAGACAGTTGGTATTCCTACAGCTGAGAATAACAGTTTCTTTATTTATGTCCCTACTGTATAGAAGCATCTCATTCTCAGTTCTTTGTAACATTTGTTTTAGTTGAGTGTAATCATCTTATCAGGAAAGCTGAAGTAAAAATATTCAATAAAGTGTTTGCGTATCTCTTAATTACAAAAAAATGCATTTACAAGTGGTAATTTTCTATAATGGATCTAATTCTGACTGAAACATATGCCCGATAGAGTAATGTATCCATAAGTATATACATCCATAGCTATTGGGGGACGGTAGTGGAGCGTTGGTGGTATGTTTACTGTGCGGAAGATTCTACATTGTAATAGGCTAAAGGAACTTTGCTGATGTCACGACCATGTGACCAGATTTTCTTATTAGGGGAAGGAGTAAGTGTTTATTCTAGTTCCTGTCACTGCTGCAAGTGGAATGTAACATCTTAGAGACATATTGCTGTGACAATGGGCTGTATTCAGAGAACCGTTTTTTTATGTAAGCAATTATACGCACGGCCAGAGTGAAGGAAACACCCACCAATAACACCGACACTCCCCTTTCCCGGACATGCGGTCGGTGACTTACGAGTCCCTAGACCACTCTGTTCTTTCTGTGTGTACTTCCGAGCAGATATGTGCTCCATGCGATTCTTTATAACCGCGCCTCCATGCAAATGCCTCCCCCCACCCACTTTTAAATTTTCAAGTACGGATTTCTACGCCGGCCATCTACATGTATGTACCCAAGTGCAATTCACATGCCCGTGCCTACAGCACTTACGAGCGTATATTCAACATAACTTACGTAAATAAAGTTACTACGCATGCGCAGTTGATCTGATCTTAAAAATATGCACGCAACTCCCCGCTAAAACAGTTCTCTGAATACGGCACAATGTGTCTGTGATCATTTACCTAGTTTTTCTTTTATGTAAGTAAAATGTATTTTTCTCCATGAAAAATGGCTAGTACTGTGTGAGACAGGTAGAAGTAGGAAGAAAGTATTATGGAGTGCAGTGTGTGTGTGTGTGTGTGTATGTGTGTGATAAAGATAGGGAGAAAGCAGGGGAGTGACCTCATACAGCTATATGAGACCATTAGAGAAGCATATAACCTTGTACACAATTATCTAAAGTTCTGAAAAAGCATTTTTCTCCATGAAAACGGCTAGTGCTGTGTGAGACAGGTAGAAGTAGGATGGAGTATTATGGAGTGCAGTGTGTGTGTGTGTGTGTGATAAAGATAGGGAGAAAGCAGGGCCTCATACAGCTACATGAGACCATTAGATAAGCATATAACCTTGTACACAATTATCTAAAGTTATGAAAAAGTATTTTTTACCTTGTGTTGAAACCCAAGGTAATATAGGTAAAGATGTTTTTTTAAATAATTTATTTCATTGAATTAGTTACAGTTTATTTAATAGTTAAACAGAACACTCTCATGATGCATTGCCAACACTTCCATTATACATAACAATGCACTTGTGTGTGGATGACCCGGTAAGCGAGCGTAACTTCATTATACTCGACTGTTCTGTGGCAATACGTAAAAGACCACACTTGCTTACGGATCCAAAACCACAGTTACGTTCGTGTCTGGAGCACTCTTAAAAGACCCATTATTAGTGTGGGGATTTTCCAAAGACTGTATGTTTTCCTTTTTTGCATATGAGTCTAATTCAGGCCTAATGTGTGGCTACTTTATATTGCTGTAAGTGAACAGAATTAAAGCAGAACAGTCATAAACTGAACATTATTGAATTTTTTCATAGTGGCTCTTTTAGTACATTAAATTGAACTTGTTTGGTAATAAAGGGAGGTTGATAATGGATCACATTGTTGTTACAGAGTGCAAAGGCTTGTCTCAGATATTGAGTTACATTTCCTTTGGAAGAAGTTATGATCGTTATTTCTCAGATTGAAAATAATGTGATGCACATTCCCAGACATCTCTGGAGAGCTAAACCAGTGTCCTACCACCTTAAATAAAAAATACATCTGCCCTATTCTGAGCAGCTTATTTTATTATCCATGACAAAATAGACTTTACTTTTACTTGATGTCCCTTTATTTGGCAGACAAGTGAGAAAGTGAAGCCAGCAGCTGAAATTTCACATGTAAACCCTCTCCCAAGAAGAACCTGAGGGAACATGATGGAAACCAAAACAGCGTTGCTTGTAAGTGAACAATGAAAGGTCCACATCGTGTCCTTGGTAGGAGTGAGCTTGGTTTGCAGTGACCTGATTTCTGGTACAATAATAATATTCCCCCAGATGGACTTCCTTGCGGTCCCTCATCTATTAACCAGACAGGACAAGCAGCCAAATTGATTGCAATATTAAACATAACATTGAGGTATGATGATGGGAAAAATTCTGGCTAAACCTGCTATGTGAACAAAGACCTGACAAAGACTTATTTTAGTCTATGTATCCTAATTTGCCCTCATTCAGATGTCACAAGGGAAAACAATAGTCTGGGAAAACCTAAGTTACTAATAATATATCTTGGATTGGTATATGTTAGGGAATGCCGTAAACCAAAGTGCTTTCAGCAGTTGTCTTTCTTCTTCCATGACACTCTGGGCCGAATCCAAACTGAGTCGTACACTCAATAGTGAAGTGTATTTATTTATACGTTTGCACTGAGCATGCCCAGAACAGAAGCACACATAACTACAGCAATCTGGAAAAAATAGCAATAGCAAACTTGTTATTCACTAGAGCCCCCAATGAGAGGTCTTAACCACAGATAAGGGGCAGGTTGCAATCAGTTGAACCACTCTGGCATCTGACCGGGACAGACTGACGTGACAAGCAAATGATAGAAGCAGGAAGACCAAAATACCAGGAGTTTAAGAAGAATGAGATCAAGAAGAAGCTCAAAAGTGAGCACATTAGGAAAACAGGAAGTCTGCAGGCTAGAGAAAGCTATTATTCTGGAACTGGAGGATGTGTTTAAAGCGTATAAATGAGGAGTGGTATTCACATGAACTGCAGATACAGCAAGTGCTGTAAAAGTGGCTACTAGATCAGCAGAACCAGCAAACAGGACATGGAGACAAAATGGATAGAAGAATATAAACAAAAGGGAAAAACAAAGTAGGGGGTATCTGAAGTTTGACATGGTGAATAATAATAATGAAAATAAAAGATGTCATTGTTAATACATTAATGAACAGCATAATGATCTGGTAAAGAAACTGACAATCACATGCTTCTGTAACTAAGTGGAGGTTATAAAGGTACATTATTTTCAGAAATTCACTGCACTCAACAGAAGAATGGATGGGATCAGGTCATGGCACATAGCAGTTCCAAAAATTATAGTCTCAGCTTTTGTGCTTCATCAGATTATTTATTTATCCCATAAACCCCTAAAATCGCTTAAAATGCTTCATGGTAAATGTCAAACAAGGTATTATATAGGTATTATATATTAATAATACATGAAACTTTATTTATTGAAAATGCAAAAATAGTTCCCACAATGCTATATAGGAACCAGGATTGTTTAATGATCCCCAGCATGTTTTTGTTTTTTTTTGTTTAATGATCCCCAGCATGTTGTAAAACAATTTCACTCTAAATAGCACTCATCTTTACTGGGAAGAGAGAGAAAGAGAGAGAGAGAGAGAGAGAGAGAGAGAGAGAAGAAGAGAGAGAGGGGGGAGAGAGAGGGAGAGAGAAATGGAGAGAGGGAGAGAAAGA